>JAJOOH010000239.1:0-119860 GCA_029582605.1 Solanum gracilifrons | reverse complement strand
GACCTACGGAGCATGGACCCCTTTCGTAGGTCGCCCAATTTTGGCCAACTTGATGGTTTACTTGGGGTCCTCCTCAAGGACCCTTAGGGTGGTCCTCCTCAAGGACCCTTAGGGTGGTCCTCCTTAAGGACCCTTAGGGTGGTCCTTGGGGAGTCGTACCTTGACGTCTAACCCCTAAACACCTCAACCATGCCTCGGGACAACATTAAACCACATCAAAACTCATGACGAACACAAACGCACACACGTTAGGCTCTAGTTTCACTAGTTCATTTTTAGGGTCGTTACATTATCCCCCCACTTAGGAATATTCGTCCTAGATTGACAGTTTAAACACGTTAAGGGGTAACAACTCAAGACTAGCAGTCCACACTCATACATGCAACATCAATAAAAATGCATAAACATAGGAGGAAACACCACTCCACATCAAAAGGCTCAATGCAAACAAGAAGGTTGGAACTACATCTAAAAACTCATTCTGCACCAAAACATCTCATTTCTCATTTCATTGGATGAACTTCCTTCTCCAAATAACATCATGCTCATTAGAACATCATTAAGCACATTTGAGAATTTTTTTCATAAAAGTACATTATGCAACTTTTCAATAATGCACATTTACGAATGTTCAACATTTAACCTCATGAAGCATATAGACAACTCAAACTAAATGCACTTCAACATGAGGAACAATAAATCACAAAAACTCATTTCTCATATAAACAAGAATCGAACTAGAACATGCATGATATAAGGAGAACACGGAAACACAATGCCACACATGACTCCAAAAACATGAAACAAGCCAAAAATGAACTCTTTGTCTTAGGCATGAATAGGCACATAAAGGAAGAGGTAAGGATATCGGAACTCTCAACAACCTTACTACTCAACATACTATCCCCCACTTAGGAGTAAACCCAACTAAGGTCAACATGAACACCACAAGGGACCCTTAATCAAGACATCCACAACTTACAAGAAACCATCAACATACCAGAGCTTTTAAACTAGGAAGGTCCTCATTAAGCACTCTTGCTCACTATCAACCTTAGCACATCACTCAAGGTATCATATGAGTCTACCACATTGGGTCTATACACCTAATAGCCTCATATTCATAATGTGGCATGCTTAACATTATGAACAAGAATCTACTAGATGTGGTATGATACATCATAAGACCATTCCAAAATCTTGTGCTCTGATACTATATTTTTCATGACTCGAGAGCACCCCCTATTCGTAACATGGCGTACTCGACCAGGAAGGGGTCTTATACAAGGCTCATAGCTCATTCATTGCATAAGACACTTGAAAATAGAGAAGAATTAAAAAGTTTCTTTACAATATAAAACATTTTATTAAAAAGCAAGTGGAAGACTATTCTAGACTTTAGACACTACGTCTCAAACCATCTAATACTTTGAATACAACATTGGGACTTAGCCCATACAAATCTTTAACATAAACTAAAGACATAAACGGAACATGTTGGGTTTTGTCCTCTAAACTACGAGGAATCACCAAGTCTTCATGTTCAATCACCTTAGAAACCTAACCTTCAAACATAGAACACCACCAATCTCTAAAGCCTACGCTTTGGTAAAAAAGGGAAAAGAATGGGGTTAGCACATTAGATGTACTAAGTATGATGACCATGCAAAAACATGCTTAAAAAGGGACATTTGATTGAAAACCATGCTTTTATGCCATTGTTGTAAAACTTCATGAGCATTGATACAAGAGGCATAATATAAGTTACAACCAACATACAAAGTCACATAATTCACATTTGCACAATAGTACATATAAACATTTACCTTTTACCTTGAGCCTCCACCTCAAGTAACCCTGAAGCTATACCTTGTGCAATGTATGGGTAGCGTCCCATACCACCACCCACACTAAGGCACCACCTTAAGGTCACCAAAAGTGAGCTTACCATTCATCATTTCCACCTTTCCAAAATAAAGCATATAAAAGACATAAACAATACATGAACCACATCATCACATTAAGACCAACATCAAAGACAACTCTAAGTCATACTTGTGCAATGTGCAAGTAGCATCCCATACTATTACTCACACTAAGTACTCCCTTGAAATCACCATAGACAAGGCACATTCATATACAAGAAGTCATGACAAGGAAGTAACTCATAATACAATCCAATATAGAATACATATTTACATTTGAGCATATAATAGTCAATAATTACTCAATAACATCATTTAGAGGACTTTCAAACAATAGTCATTAAGACTTAGAGAACTCAATATGACCCTCTCAAAGCCTACTCGTGCAATGCATGCATGGTATCCCATACTACCACCCACACTTTGAAGAACCTCTCAAGAAACCATAAAGCACATCTTACTTGATGGGAATAAGCGTTTAACCAAAATAAACCATGAGAGCTAGATCATGGAATCCAATGTACTATCCCACATCGTAAGGGTTGGTCTACTTGACTAAGGTAAACCGGTATATAGTTAAGTGGATCCACTAGCTGGACCTATGTGGGCACATAGTTAAGGGACAATGAGATTGCTACAAGATACCCCACCTCAACTCACGTGAGGGCATCCATCTCAAGAGATTACTACTAGAAACCCCGCCTCAACTCATGTGAGGGCTTCCATCTCATTCAATATCCTCTCAGTGCTTAGCCTACATTCCCATAGAGTATTTTAACATTCATTACATTAAGGGATAAAAGATTGTTACTAGATACCCCGCCTCAACTCACGTGAGGGCATGCATCTCAACTCAACATTCATTCATTGGATAGCTCATAGATTCAAAGATGAGAATAGCCTTTCATCTAAGAATTCCATTATCATTCATTAGTGCAGGATCGAGAATATCCTTTCAATCAACACATCATTAGCATTCAATAGTGTACAATTAAGAATAGCCTTTCAATAGACTCAACATTCATTAACATTATCATTAAACTCATTCATTCATGAAAAGGCTACCAACATTAGATCTACCAATTCAAGATATTAAGACATTGAGACATTAACTCAAGATATACTCATCATATAAGAAAAGGATGCCTAAGCCTACCAATTCAAGAAATCTCATTCAACATTACATTATACAACCCTTCACATTCCATCATCAACATTTATGAGTGTTAATAGAGAGATAACATTCAATCATAACACAATTAACTTCTAGACAATATCATAATTCATTAATTAAAACCACACACATGCTTCACATCACATTCATATATACAACATCATGATAATACTTTAATTCCTCACACTATGACTTCCAGGACATGATAACAATGTACATAGTAAGTAAACACCTCCACCATTAAAGTGGATCAACAATTCAATAACAACTCTACATTAAGATGAAATTAGGTCAAACTTTCCCTTTCAAGGCTATGATCACAAATCCTCAATTCATCAACAATTCACCATAACTAGACATAGATAATGATAAAAATCAATAATCTAAAAAAATCTACACATAAATCCATCATCATTCATTCATAATCAACAAACCCACTTCATAAGGCCAAATTTAGGAATTTGAGAGAAATCATGGGTTCATGGAGTAAAATCATTTTAAATCATAAATTAAACTTCAATAGAATCATATTTTATCATTTGAAAATGTTTGATGCAAGAACCCATGAGATTGAGTGAAAGTTAGGGATTTTGTGTAACTTGAAAACCTTGAAAACTTCTTTGAAATTGACTCTAGGGTGAAAGCTAACCCTAGATGAAGGATGAAAATACCTTATACTTGAATAATCCCATGAAATTGAAGAAGAAACACCTTGAAATCCCCAACCCTAGCTTGAACTTGACCTTGATCTCCAATGGAGTTCCTAGAGAGAACTTTTTAGAAGGGAAGGGTGTTGATTTTGAGAGATGAAATCTAAATGAGGGTTTTAATGTTTTAATACTCATAAAATACCTTAAAACACTTAAAATAATCGTCCATGCACTTTAAAGGACTTGGGGTGAATTTACCAATTCACCCCTCACTTGGTCGTGTCACTTGACAGCAAGCAGGTGTGAACCACGAGCCCTAGACTCACGGACCGTGAGTCCATTCACGGACCATACTTCTGGTCCATGGTCTGGGGCTGTGGCTTGGTTTGGAGAGGCCTGACCTATGGAGGCCATCCACGGGGCGTGGATGGACCTACAGAGCATGGACCCCTTCCGTAGGTCACCCAATTTTTGCAAACTTGATGGTTTCCTTGGGGTCTTGGGGTTTATACTTAGGGTCCTCCTCAAGGACCCTTAGGATGTTCCTTTGGGAGTTGTACCTTGACATCTAACCCCTAAACACCTCAACCATGGCTCGGGACAACATTAACCCACATCAAAACTCATGGCGAACACAAACGCACACACGTTAGGCTCTAGTTTCACTAGTTCATTTTTAGGGTCGTTACAGTACCTCTCCATTCCATAGAAACCTTTACATATAGTCTCTATCCTTTTTGAGAATTTACTTTGGTAGCAGAAATATTTGTGTCGAGAAAGCTTGCATAGTTGTTAAAACATTGTTAACCAATTGTAACCTTCCTGCATAAGACAAGAATTTGATTATCCATGTTGTAATTTTTCACAATATCCTTTCTATTAATGGTTGGTAATGCCATAATTACAGTTTCCTTGAACTCAAAGACACTCCAAGTTATCTAAAATGGAGTAGTCCCTTTACAAAACCTGTTTGTTGCAGTATTAATTATTGAATATCTTCTGACACTCCTCCAAAGTAAACAGAACTCTTGGCCTGATTTGTTCTGAGTCCAGATACCTTTGAGAAAAGCTAGAAACACTCATACAAGAGAGTACTTGATGTTATGTCTCCTCTACTAAATAGCAGCAGATCATCAACAAAGCTTAGTTGTATGATGTGCTATTTGTGGCATCTAGGATGATATTTAAACATTGGATTCTTTCTCAGTGTTTTCAGTACTCTTGTGAGGTAATCCATGGCAAGGACAAACAAATAAGGTGACGGTGGATCTCCTTGTCTCACCCTCTCTTTGCTTGAAAAGGTGCACTAGGGCATCCATTGATCAATACTGAATAAGACACGGTCCTGACACAACTCATTATCCATCCTAGGAACTTTTGAGGAACCTGCATACCAGCTAATATCTCCTCCAAAAAATGCCATTCCAAAGAGTCATATACCTTTTGCATGTCTATCTTGAACATACATCTTGGTGAAGTGCCTTTTCTACCATACCCTTTAACTAGTCCATGGCTGAGAAGCACATTATCAGTCAACATTCTACCAGGTACAACAACAGCCTGCCCTGGATCAACTAGACAGGTCATGATACTATGGAGTATTTTTGTGAGTATCTTTGAAATGATCTTATAAAAAGTAGTGCAACAAGAAATGGGCTTGTATTCTTTTTAAAAAGTGGGATGTTTTACCTTTGGAATCAAAGTGACAAAGGTTCTATTAATAGGAGCATACGTTTCAGTTGTGATAAAGAATTGTAAAACAACTGATGTTACCTCCTCCCCTATGATTGTCCAAGCTTTTTTGAAGAAATAGGAATTGAAACCATCCTCTCCTGGTGCTTTTGAATCCCAATGCTCATAAGAGCTTCCTTCACATCAGCAACATTGAATGGTTGAATGAGGAACATTTGTTGCTCTCTTATAAGGACTGGTCCATCTTTGAGCACTTCAGGATGTGTAGCTTTCTGTGTTTATTGCATTGACCTAACAACTTTTGATAAAAACCCATAGCCTCCTTTATAACATATGTTGCTTCCCTAATAATAGTCCCATCCTCTCTTGTGAGCATTTTGATCTGATTTTGAGCCTTCCTTCCTTTCATACTAGCAAAGAAATAAGCATTGTTATCATCCCCCAGTTTGAGCCATTGTACTCTAGACTTCTGCTTGTATATGTTCTCCTCAATCATACTCCACTATGCCAGCTTAGTTCTCCATACTTTTTCCTCATCAATGATGTCTTGTTTTATTGACCCTACTCTCATATTCCTTTGTGTATCTATGAGCTCTCTTCTAAGTGCTTGTACTTTTTCAGAGACTCCCATAAATAATTTTTGGTTGATCTTTTTCATTTCTATCCTTACCATTTTCATATTCCTTTCATTAATTTAAAGGAAATAAAAATGTATTTTTTCTAAACACTATTTTAGGCTATTATTAAATAATTATATAAAAGATAAAAATTATACAAACCAATATGTATAATTATATAATTATTTCTGAAAAATACTAACCAAAACTTATTAGAAAGAGATTTTAAAATATGTATTTTTTCTAAACACTATTTCGATGTGATATCTCTTGATCCGCATCAGATTTGGGTGAGATCTCTCTCAGCCAAAAGTCATCATATATTATTCCAAGGTTGGTAATCTTTGAAAATGGGGAGAGGGACTGACAGGGGTTATGGGCGGATGAAGAACTAGGCTTCATCTCTTGACTTTTACGGTTTTGGGAAGAAGAAAGGAGAGAGTAGCGTGCGTGAAAGTTTGAAAAGAAAAGGAGAGACCAATGTGTGAGGGCGTGGGAATATAGGGTGTACCATTATGTGCGTTATATGTAAAAATATATCTATATATGTGCAGATGTGCAAGAGTTAACAAAATTGCCCATTTTATTTAAAACATAGCAACTTGAGTTTCTATTATTAGATTTAGATATAACTAAATTTGGCCAAAGTTAAAATGAGATGCATAATTATCGATTAATTATTTGATCCTCTTAATTTAAACAAGACAAAATAACTATCAAGACATAAGTTCATTACTTAAGATAGAAAACTAATTATACAAAATTATAAAATTCACTAATTTAAAGGAAATAAATATGTATTTCTGCTAAACACTATTTTTACGCTATTTATTGAATAATTATTTAAAAGATGAAAATTATACAAACCAATATGTATAATTATATAATTATTTCTGAAAAATACTAACAAAAACTAATTAGAATGAGATTTTAAAATATGTATTTTTGCTAAACACTATTTCGATGTGATATCTCTTGATCCGCATCAGATTTGGGTGAGATCTCTCTCTGCCAAAGTCAACAAAGCTTGTTCCGAGGTCGGTAATCTTTGAAAATGGGGAGAGGGACTGACAGGGGTGATGGGCGGATGAAGAACTAGGATTCTTCTCTTGACTTTTGCGGTTTTGGGAAGAATAAAAGGGAGAGTAGCACGCGTGAAAGTTTGAAAAGAAAAGCAGAGACCAACGCGTGAGGACGTGGGAATATAGGGTGTATCATTATGTGCGTTATATGTAAAAATATATCTATATATGTGCAGATGTGCAAGATTTAACAAAATTGCCCATTTTATTTAAAACATAGCAACTTGAGTTTCTATTATTAGATTTAGATATAACTAAATTTGGCCAAAGTTAAAATGAGATGCAAAATTATCGATTAATTATTTGAGCTTCTTAATTGAAACAAGACAAAATAAATATCAAGACATAAGTTCATTACTTAAGAGAGAAAACTAATTATACAAAATTATAAAATTCACTAATTTAAAGGAAATAAATATGTCTTTTTGCTAAACCCTATTTTTAGGCTATTTATTAAATAATTATATAAAATATGAAAATTATACAAACCAATATGTATAATTATATAATTATTTCTGAAAAATACTAACCAAAACTAATTAGAAAGAGATTTTAAAACATACATTTTTTTAGGATTTTTAAAGACGATTATTTCAAATTATTTTAAATTGAAGAAGATCGATAGTTAACTCGAATTGTATAGGGTCAAAATTGGGTGTCAACAACTGCCCCATTCTACCCAAAGAGAAAATGGGCAAAAAGATTGACGAATCCAATTTTGATCGAATCCATTTCATTTTTTGAGAGAAAGACTCGATACAGATATTGAGGAATTATGGCTGGACCCTAGCATTGAGTTTCCTACGTATCTCAAGTTACATGAGAATTTATTTACAACTATTGAACATACAAAATCATTTTTGAAAACTCAACAACAAGAAAAAACCAGTGAAAAACAGTACCTCATTGAGATTGAATTGAAAATTCTAATTTTTACATCATAAAATTCAATAAAGTTATACCTCAAGATTTTCTTGCATCGCTTGAAGGCAAGAGACTTAGTGTTTTTGTAAGAACACAATATCTTATAAAAAATATACACCACACCAATGTTTTGTTTAAAACAAATATAATATATGGGTCCATGGAGAAATATAGATTCACTTTGACTTCAAAATTATTTTTTTATATATTTATTTGAAGAAATTAATTTTAGAACCCCTCATTTTAAATGTAGATAACTTTTCTCTCTTGAAAATAGTTTCTACTTAATAAAACTCAAATATCTTCAATATAGAGTCTTAATTTTGACAATCATTCAACTTAACTTTTAATATATTTATTGCATTAACCATCTTACTTAAATTGGTTATTTGACATCTAATAATAAAGATTCTTCAACTACATATATTTACCAAATATTTTATGATCAACATAATCGATAGATAGATCTCTTATTTTTCCGTGCTTAGTATATGAACTTATTTAGACGTAATTTTGTTATTCAAAAACTGAAGGATCGTGGTGACACTTCACAAACCCTCCGTTAGATAAGTCAATTGTTTCCCAAAATACTAAAATGAATTAATCATACGGAAATAAATGAAATAGCGATAGCAAGTCATAACTTAGCTTTCATACAAGTATATAAACGTGGAAAATATCAATTACAAGAAGAATTGTTACAAGTTAAATATAAATTTTTAAATACTAAAAAGAAAAATATAAAGCTTATAGTTGATCATGGTCAACATTTGGTAGACAACTTCATATTGATGATTTGATGTTTCAATAAATCTGTAATATATTTTATGATTTATTTGCTTATTTGGTTTTCTAGATGAGTTTGATGGGTGAAATAGAGAACTTTTCATAGCTAATTCCCCAATTGTTGGTGTAATTGGTTTTCTTCTTCATGCACGCAAGGGTTAGGTCACATTCGTGAAGAATAATTGTAGGAATTTTATGCATTCACGGGGTCAGTGCCGCATTTGCGGAGGACAAAGTTCGCTAGTTCAGTTCTGGATGAGGAATCTTGTTTGTGATTGTTCCGTCATGATTGTGATGGGTTCTATCAGATCACTTGATCACATTCTCAATTGTGATCTACATTAGCAAAAAAATTAAGATTTGGACGAAATAATCCCCAATTTGAACATAGACTTCAATTTAAGATTTTTTTAGTTTGGTAGCTCAATTTTGGTAATTGTCAATGAGGAATTGCTCATTTTATCTCAGGGTAATAATCTAACTCTAAATTTGGTATTTTTCCCTATATTATATCGTTTGTTTCGTGATTTAATTCACATTTGGGTGTCAGAAATTAGGATTTTTGAACCTTAAAGTGATGAGTCACGTTTTTATGATTTGGAGTCCGATTCGAGCTTGAATTTTGATTAAATTTCATATTTGTGACACAACTAATTTTGAAATAAAACTATTGCTCTGACCTTGCAGGATTAAGGTTAACTTTTTGAGTTCGGAATGAAAGTATAATAATATGTTTATCAATAGACTCGTATACTTATTTAAAATATGTTCTTGGTAGATTGGGAGTATCTAGAATATTCAAAAAAGGCATATGTTATGACCCAATTGGTCATTTTTAAAAAAAAAATCATAAACCTATCATTTTACCCCTCGGATATTAACCCTAAGCTAATTCTGATTGGATTTTGAAATTTGAGTAAAAAGTTGTGAATTATGTATGTTTTTGGTTTTTGAAAGGCTAAAGTTGTTAAAAAGTGGTTTTTGATATCTTTGGGATTTTCGAGTATCATAATGGTATTTTGCCGATTCCATCAGTCCCAAAATGTGGAAATTTGTCTAAGAGAGTTGTCAATTTCAAATACGGAGTCTTTTTGAGGTTTTGAGATCCTAAGTTGGAAATTATTGAGATTTTAGCATTTGGATTGACTTTGGTCAATATTCGTGGTTCGGATGCTCGGATTGGAAATCTCGGAGTTCCGGTGGATTCGGGGCGATGATGTTAGACCTAGGTGAGGTCTTGGATGAATTTTCAAAGGGTCCCGATCTTGTTTTAGCCATTTAAACGTTGTGTTCATTTCTTGTTACTTTCATGGATGTCGGTTCAAGCAAATATCAAATTCGTATTCTGATAGTTCCTTTGCATCCAGAACATCAAGTTTAGTCAAATTGCATGTTTGGTTTGTGTGAACGGGATTTTGAATGAATCCCGAGGGTCCATTTGTTGATTTTGCTTTTGGCTGAAATTTCTGATGTCTAGTGTGCTCGCATTAGCGAGAGGTTGTTCACTAAAGCGGGCCTTGCTTTCTCAAACACTTAAGTTCCTTCGCAACCTTCGCTTTATGGAAATGAGATGCATAATTATCTATTAATTATTTGAGCTTCTTAATTTAACAAGACGAAATAATTATCAAGACATAAGTTCACTACTTAAGATAGAAAACTAATTATACAAAATTATAAAATTCACTAATTTAAAGGAAATAAATATAGATTTATGCTATTAGGCTACTTACCAAATATTTATATCGACGATGAAAATTATACAAACCAATATGTAAAAGTATATAACTGTTTCTGAAAAATACTAACCAAAAATAATTAGAAAAAGATTTTAAAATCTATATATATATTTTTTTAGAAATTTTCAAAGAAGATTATGTTAATTTTTTTGAAATTGAAGAAGCTCGATAGTTAACTCGAATTGCATAGGGTCAAAATTAGGTGTCAACAACTGCCCCATTCTTTGGGTAGGGTCAATGAAAGAGAACCTGGGCAAAGAAGATTGAGGAATCCAATTTTGACCGAATCCATTTCATCTTTTTGAGAGAAAGGCTCGATACGGATTTTGAGGAATTATGGCTGGACCCTAGCATTGAGTTTCCTACGTATCTCAAGTTACATAAAAATTTAGTCTATTTAGTTTAAAACAACGCTTGATTTGACACATTATATGGATGACCCTCTTGGTAATGATATGACAACCTTTATTAATATAATGTTGATGGCTCTCTCGGAATAACATTATCACCTTTGATAATATAATGTGGAGGGCCGTCCCGGCAATAATTTACCATCTTTGATAATATGAAATGGATAGCCCTCTCGGCAATGATATTACCACCTTTGGTAATATAATGTTGATGACCATCTCAGCAATGATATTATCACGTCTGATAATATAATATGGATGACCCTCTCGGCAATGATATTACTACCTTTGGTAATATAATATTGATGGCCCTCTTGGCAATAATATTACCACCTTTGGTAATATAATGTTGATGGACCTCTCGTCAATTATATTATCACCTCTTATAATATAATATGGATGACCCTCTCGGCAAAGATATTACTACCTTTGGTAATATAATATTGATGTCCCTATTGGCAATGATATTATCACCTCTGATAATATAATATGGATGACCCTCACGACAATGATATTACTACCTTTGGTAATAAAATAATGATTGCCCTCTTGGCAATGATATTGCCATCTTTGGTAATATAATATTGTTGGCCTTCTCCGTAATGATATTTTCACCTCTGATAATACAATATGGATGACCCTCTCAACAATGAAATTACTACCTTTGGTAATATAATATTAATAGCCCTCTTGGCAATGATATTATCACCTCTGATAATATAATATGGATGGCCCTCTCAGCAATTAAATCACCACCTCCAATGAAATGATATCAAATGGCCTTTCGGCAATGCACATCACCGTGTTTGTTATCGGTTTGGCTTACAAATATCCTTCAAAGTTAGCCTTTTCTGACATGAACGTGATAATGAATTTTTTTTGGCAAGTTACACTTCAAATTCTCTTTGATATTTGATGTGTCTTACGTGTTCCCTTCAGACATCGTTGACGCTGGAAAATGCAATATGGTGTTATTATAGTCATTTGTACATCTTAAAGTGTCATCCTCTCGATGCTTTCACCTACTTTTGTTTGAACACTTGTATCTTCGTTGTGGCTCCTATTTTTGTTGAGAAATATGAACAAGGCGTTGTTATTCCAAAATATTAAGTTAACTATTTTTATCGCTGGAATATCAATACATTTTCCTGCATAAAGAAAATGTCAGTATTGGGTGCTTTAGTTCTTCTGACTTTCACATATTTGTTGAACATGATGATCTCTTGATATCCTTGTAAACCTCCATCCACAGAAAATTTATTAGTTTTAAATGAACTAATCTGTGTTGACTTCTTTGATTGCTTGCTCTTTCTCTTCCAATCTTTGGTTGATTGCTTCTAGCTTCCCGCTTCTTGGTAGTCATAAGATAGATCTATATTTTATACAAAATATTTGATATATGTCTAATGTTTTAAGAAAAATAGATTTTTTAAAAGTAATTTGATGAGGGTCACTCCCAAAGTGTCATGTCACATTAAAGCTTAAATGAACACTTCAGTTCAAGTTTCGATATATCCAATCTAAAAGTCATTTTATGTTGGGGAGATCAGAATATAATTGAAGTGTGACTTTGAATTTCTGAGATATTGGGGTTCATTAGCTTCTGATCACACCAGAGTTTACTTGTCGTTAACTTTGAACTTCTGACAGTATCTAATAGAATTTTTGAGATCTTCTCAAAAATTCTTCTCCAACAAAATGTCTTGGCATTTCTCAAATCTTTGGTAGGACTTGCGGAATTTTTGAGATCTTCTCAAAAATTTTGTCCCTATTACCTTTTCATAATGTATGCTCAATCATGTCTTGCTGGCTAAGGATCTTTAGAATTTTTGAGCTCCTCTAAAAAATTCTGCCCCAGTTTCCATTGTAAAGGGAAATGGAAATTTTATGGGGTGTATGACCGAGCCGCTATGGCGCCTACGTATCCCGTTGAGGCAGGAATCAGGTCAAACATATTTCCCCTTTTTGGAATAAAAGAAATAGGAAATTTTAATAAGAAAATGACTGAGGCAGACATAGGCCGCCTACGTATCTCTTTTTTGACAATTCATGTCAGACGTAGTTCAATAAAATGATATAAAAAATTGGCATAAGTAGTTACAAGCAAATGATACCATTACAAGGAAAGTGATGAGAGAAAAACTAATCATCAGACGTAGTATCTCTTGACAGCATCTGAGTTGATTGGTTTTGGCCACTCCTGGCCATCCATCTTTGACAGGATCAAGGCACCTCTAGATAACACTTTATGAACCATGTATGGTCCTTGCCAATTTGGTGCGAATTTCCCCTTATACTCAACTTTATAGGAGAAGATGTGTTTGAGGACTAATTGTCCGTCTTCAAATGT
Source organism: Solanum gracilifrons (assembly GCA_029582605.1). Lineage (NCBI taxonomy): Eukaryota > Viridiplantae > Streptophyta > Magnoliopsida > Solanales > Solanaceae > Solanum > Solanum gracilifrons. The sequence continues at coordinate 106,511 of JAJOOH010000239.1, read as the reverse complement.
TCAAGATCTCACTTTTTTGTTAAAAGCACGAATCATTATCTGTTGATATAATTGGCCATGACAAACAATGGTCATCCTATTTTAATCAATTAAGGCTAAGTGTTCAATCCGATTACTAACCCAATCAGCATTGCTTAGTTCTGCTTCTTGAATGATCCTCAATGAAGGTATTTCAAGTTCAGCAGGTATCACTCCTTCTGTCCCATATACTACCAAGTATGGAGTTTCTCCAATTGATTTTCTAACGGTTGTTCCGTATCCCAACAAAGCATATGGTAACATCTCATGCCAACCTCTGTTATTATCAATAATCTTTCTCAAGATCTTTTTGATGTTTTTATTGGCATCTTCTACGGCTTCAGTCAATTGAGGACGTCAAGTAGTCGAATTCCGATGAGTAATATTGAATTGCTCACATATCTCCTTCATCAAATGACTGTTGAGGTTTGCACCATTTTCTGTAATAATGGAATTAGGTAGTCCAAATCGACATATCAAGTTGTTACGAACAAAATCAGCTACTACCTTCTTCGTCACAGATTTATAAAAAGTTGCTCCCATCCACTTTGGGAAGTAAGCAATGTCAACCAAAATGAATCTATGTCCATTAGAGGCGGGTGGCTTAATTGGGCCAATAACATCCATGCCCTAGGCCACGAAAGGCCGAGGTGATCCCATAGCGTTAAATTCGTAAGGGGGTAATCGGATAAAATCACCATGTACTTGACATTTATGACACTTTTTCACAAATCTACAACAATCGTGCTCCATAGTCATCCAAAAATAACCAGCTTGAAGGATCTTCTTTGCCAAGGTAAGCCCATTCAAATGAGGTCCACAGACTCTAACATGTACCTCTTTGAGAAGTCTTGTAGCTTCCATGGAATCTACGCACCTGAGGAATACCAAATCTGGAGTCCTCCTATAAAGGATTTTCCCACTAGGAAACAAATTGTTAGCCAATCGACGTATTGCCTTCTTTTGATTGGATGTCACATCTTCTGGATAAATTCTAGTCTACATGTACTTCTTTATATCATAATACCAAGGCTTTCCATCTGGTTCCGCTTCGACATGCGAATAATGAGCGGGTTGTTCCTTTAAATCTATCACCAAAGGATCGATGTAATTCTGATCCGGATGCTTGATCATAAGGGAAATAGTGGCAAGAGTGTCGGTAGATTCATTTTGCAACCTTGGAGTGTGCATAAACTCTATCATTCGAAATCTTTTGCACAATCTTTGCACCAGTTGTACATATGGTATAATCTTTGGATTCTTCACGGCCCATTTCCCTTGAACCTGGTGAATTAACAAATCTTAATCTCCAATTACCAGCAACTCTTGGACATTCATGTCGATGTCTAACATTATGCCAAGAATGCAAGCCTCGTACTCCGACATATTGTTGGTGCAATGAAATTAAAGTTTAGCCACCACGGGGTAATGTTGATCGGATTTTGATATTAGAAACGCTCCAATTCCAGCTCCATTATAATTCACCGCTCCATCAAAGAATACTCTCCAACCATGGTATGACTCAGAAATGCTTTGTCCTATGAACAACACATCTTTATCAGGGAAGTATATTTTGAGCGGTTCATATTCTTCGTCGATCAGATTTTCTGCAAGATGATCTGCTAGGGCTTGTCCTTTTACCACTTTCTGAGTAACATACACAATGTCAAACTCGCTTAGAAGAATTTTCCATTTCACCAGTTTTCCAGTTGGCATAGCTTTCTGCAACATATGCTTCAATGGATCCATCTTGGAAATAAGATATGTAGTATATGAAGACAAATAATGCATCAACTTTTTGGCGATCCAACTCAAAGCACATCATGTTCTTTCCAATAGAGTGTATCGAGCCTCATATGGAAAAAACTTTTTGCTATGATAGTAGATCGCGCGTTCCTTCTTTCCCATTTCATCATGTTGTCCTAATATACACCCGAATGCATTCTCTAAGAAAGACAAGTATAGTAACAATAGAATTTCTTCTCGCGAAGGTACCAATACTGGTGGATTTGTCAAATAATCTTTAATAGTATCATAATCTTTTTGATACTCTTCGGTCCACACTGTCAGTGCATCATTTTTCAACAACTTAAAGATAGGCTCGCCAACCACCATGGATTGAGCTATGAATCGACTGATACAGTTTAATCTTCCAAGGAATATCGTAACTTCTTTCTTAGTCTTCGGAAATGGTAAATCCTGAATCGTCTTGAATTTGGTAGGATCAAACTCAATGCCTCTTTTACTGACTATGAAACCCAATAATTTACTAGCTGGTACTCCAAAAGCACATTTAGCGGGGTTCAACTTTAAGTTTTATTGACGTAACTAAGCACAAAACTTTCTCAAATGGGTCAAGTGATCTGTACTCTCACGGGACTTGATGATTACGTCATCCACATACACTTCAATCTCCTTATGGATCATATCATGGAAGATATCTGTCATGGATCTCATGTATGTGGCCCCAACATTCTTGAGACCAAATGGAATTACTCGGTAATGATAAACACCCAAAGGTGTAATGAAAGCTGTCTTTTGAACATCTTTTTCATCCATCAAAATATGATGATAACCCACATAGCAATCCACAAATGATTGCATTTTATGCTTGGAACAGTTGTCGATGAGAATGTGGATATTCGGTAATGGGAAATTGTCTTTGGACCTGGCTTTTTTTAGATCTTTGTAATCAACACAGATTCTAATTGTACCATATTTCTTAGGCATCGAAACAATATTGGCCAACCAAGTTGGATACTTAGTAACCTCCATAACTTTGGCTTGAATCTGTTGTGTAACTTCTTCTTTGATTCTCAAACTCAAATCTGGCTTGAACTTCTGAGTTTTCTGCTTTACTGGACTGAAATCTGGATTGATCGGCAACTTGTGAGAAACAATATATGTGCTTAATCCGGGCATAGCATCATAGGAATAGGCAAATATGTCGATGTACTTCTTGAGTAAACTGATGAGTTCTTCTTTCTGAGTTTCTGTGAGATGGACACTGATTCTGGTTTCTTTAACACTTTCTTCATCTCCCAGGTTCACATACTCAGTCTCCTCTAAATTTGGCTTCTCTTGATTCTCAAAATGTATCAATTCATCTACGACGTGTTCTGAAACCACGGTCTATTCATCATATTCCTCGAACTCATCATCATCTACCTCATTTTGCTCACTCAGCTTACAAAATGGCATGATATTGGAAGGTTTTAAGTTATGTATACTGAAATCATAAATAAGCAATGTCAGATTAAAAAATAAATAAAAAATTAGTAAGTTGTGAATAAATAGATTTAAGCAATAGAGTGGTCTTTCATTTCATATTAAAAAAAAGTACAAACTTTGTCCATGACCATAGGCCAATTTTCCTTTTGAAACATCATGAGGGAAATTAAAGCTTAAAGAGGTAAAATGACATAAAGGGTGGGTCTTACGCCTCATTAAGACTACCACCGATTTTAGAAATAAGCAAAATAGATATGTCTTTGTCTACCAAGTTGAGTGAGGAACCAGGAGTGTTGTGGATGTCCAATTAGGCACTTGCTCCTCTGGTTTGGCATCTAAAATGCCTGATGTCTCGATCAACTCCTCAAGCACAACATCAGATTATTCAAAAAGATTCCCAATTCCCTCCCTGAGGCCATCATCATTGACATATACTCACACGAGAAAAGACTGGTACAAGTGAGGTACTGGTTTTGCTAATTCCCAATCAACCACCTTGTTGCTCAAAGCTTTCGTCTCATCATTTGCTATTGGAGGTGTATCTTAAGACAAACTTTGAACCTTTTGTGAAACTTTGAATAGGCTCAGTGATAACTTACAAATATTTTCCCAACCCAAAACGAGGTTCAAATCCACTTCTCAACATCAAGGTGTCTATCATCTTGTAAACGGAAGGAATAGGAGGATTTGGAGCTAGATCATCTCCGGTAGCATTCACTATCTCTACTATATAGAAGTCAGAACCTATAGCCACATCGTCTACAATCGGGGCATAGATATTTGAATGTCTTCCTTCCTTATGAATCACTACTTCGTAATCGTTCCACACAAACATCATCAACTGGTGAAGGGTAGAGTGTACTGCCCCTACCATATGGATCCAAGGTTTTTCGAGTAAAAAAGTGTAGCGAGTGGTGATGTCCATCACTTGGGACTCAACAATGAAATATTCAACTAACAGCGCCCAATGTTTCTCTTTGACCCCCGTCGAAAGCTCTCACATTGACTTGGCTCTGAAGAATCTTCCCAAGATCAAAATTCAATTGCTTGAGAATCGATAATGGGAACCGTCATCTATCAGAACACGATTCACAATCTTGTCCCAACACTTGATTTTGATGTGCAAGGCTTTGTTATGCATCACCCATTCATGAGGCAACTCTTCATCGCTAAAACTAACACAATGGCCTCTAATGACTTTGCTTACCATAGCTGCGAGATTATCACTGTTCGTCCCCTCCGGTACATAAGTCTCATTCAAAGCCTTTAACAAAACATGCCTATGTTGCTATGAAATCATCAATAATGGCCACACAGAAATTTGAGCAGGTGTCTTCTCCAAATGTTTCATGATGGAATACTCTTCAGGCTGCATTCTTTGCAAAAACTCTTCGTCTTCATATTCACTAATCGGATTTTTCTGGTGGTCTCTCTTGTGGCCTCCTTGAGCCAATTCTTCTAGTGTATAACATCTAACAGATCTAGTAATACCATGGGCGGTAGCGGTTTTGATCAAAAACTCTTTATTGGTAAGGCCTTTTGTTGGCACTTAAGTAAAAGCTTGATGAGTGCCATTATCACAAATTCTTTCTCAGTAAGGTCCTTCTTTGGCCCCAAAACAAAAGCTTGATGGAGTGTTATTTTCACGAACTTGGGCTTCTTGCTTATGCTTAGAGAGGCTACAACCTTCTCAAGACTGTCAAGATTTGATGGGACTATCGCCATAGCATCACCACAATCCTCTTCTATTTCAATCATATTAACAGTATATCCCCCATGAATCGGTAGTGAATTACTATGCACATTAGGAGCGGTAGTCTGAAGAGTGACCACCTTGTGATCAATTCAGTCTTGAATCTTATGCTTCAGGTTGATGCAATCTTCGGTGGTATGTCCTGCACTATTGGAGTGGTATACAAATATCTGATCAGCTCTAAAGAATTTAGAGTTTGAGTTGAAATGTTTAGGTTCGATGGGATGAAGCATGACTGCAACTTTCAATCTTTAGAACAACTTAGTTTGACTTTCAATGAGAGGAGTGAAAATTCTAGAAAGTTTCCTTTCAAAGTTTAGACGAGAAAGGGCATAGTTATTTTGTAGAGTTGGAGGTACCTGGTGGTAGTATAAAGGATTTTGGCGGGGAGGTGTTGGTGTTTGGAATTTTGGGTATGGCTGAGTTTAATAATTTGTTGTGGAGTCTGGTAGTTTGGAGGGGTATTTTTGTAATGTGGAGCTAGGAGATTAGGAGGCGGAGTTTGGAAATTTGGTTGGACATAGAAGATTGGGTAGGGATTTTGTGGAGCTGGGGGATAGGCTTTGGAGGGTGAAGATTTTTTAGAGATAAATCCGAACGATCTCTTTGTTCTTGCATCAGATGCATGAGAAATAAAGGACATATCCTCCCTTTTCTTTCTCAATAGTCCCGAAGATCCAGCTTGGGCCGCCACATAGGCAATTTTTCTGGTCTTAAGATCATCTTCAATAGTCTCACCTACTTTTACTATCTCAGCAAACTTGGCTGCAATGAGCACCATCATTCTATCGTAGTATTCTGACTCTTGGATACGCACAAATACTTAAGTGATCTCCTTTTCAGACATGGGAGGTTTAACTTTGACAACCTCTTTTCTCCACCTGTTGCATATTCATGGTAGTTTTCGGTAGATTTTTGCCTAATCTTTTCCAAAGAGTATCGATATGGAACGATCTCTAAAATATAAGCAAATCTCTCAATAAAATCTTTAGGTAAAACATTCCAACTAGACCATTGCTTTATGTCTTGGGAGACGAACCATTCCAAGGCCTCCACATTCAAACTTCGGCTAAAGAGTCGCATCAATAATGCTTCATTTTTCCAAACTCCTTCGAGTTGGTCACAATACCCCCTCAAATGAGCTAAGGGGTTTCCAGTTCCTCCAAAAGGGTCAAACTTTGGTACCTTAAACCCCTTTGGAAGATCCAAGTTTGGGTGGATACACAAGTCTTCCTAGTTCAGTCCCATAACATCTGGAGTGTAATGAAGCTCTTTCATACCTTTCATAATTTCTTCCTTTATGATCTGATTATTCATCTCCTCTTTTTCCCTCCACTCCTTTTTATTTTCCTCATAGTGATCGGGTTCGGGATATGTAGTGTATGGATGATGTGGTTCTGTGAGGATTGGAATATAAAAAGTGGCTTATGGAGGTAGGGGTTGAGTAGTCGGTGGATTTGAAGTGTTTTGAGGAGGAGTTTGGTACATGGAAGGGAATGCTTGAGAGTCATTAGAATTTAGGCTTTGAGAAGGATGAGGTGTTTGTGGTACGAAGAGCTAGCATGATGTTGGTTAGATGTGTTTAATTCAACGGTGGGAGTCTTTTGGACTGGAACAGTAACTGGATTGTGTGGGAAATGTTCGGGTTTTGGATTAGGAGTAGGGAAATGGAGTGGAGGTTTTTCGTTGTTTGGAAGAGGAGTGTTAGCAGTGATAGACAAATTTTCCAACTCTCGAGTCTTATGCATCTCGGCCCTCATTTCAACAATTTTTATCGTAACACCTGGAAACTGGTAGGCTTAACTAGAGTGTTATGTGAGGGTTCTAGACCCACACCCCATAGGTGGATCCATGCCTCGTGGATGGTCTCGTGGGTCAAGGCCCTAAAAAACCACTTGAAGAACCTCATGCACCGATGACCAGCACGGACCATGGGTGGACCCACGGCCCGTGGACGTGGTCTCGTCAGTTAGGGGCAGTGAAGTCTTTAGTCGGTTTAAGTGTGGGTTAAGGGAACTTTCTAGAATTAATTAGTTATGAAGTGGTGTCATTTTATTAGTAATTAGACCACCTATATAAATCTATTAGACCCTTAATTAAGTGATTCCAAATCATTATTTCAATTCACCCAAAGGAACCCAAATTCCGTCCAAGAAATTCTCTCTCTAGAAAGAAGAAGAAGAAGAAGAAGTTAGGTCAAATTCCAATCTTACATGCTTTGTGAGGATTTTATAATCAAGGTATAGGTCAAATTCTTCCAATCTTACATGCTTTGTGAGGGTTTTATAATCAAGGTATGATAGCTCATTCAACCATGGATTCTTTCATCCATGAGTCCCCTAGTTATACCACAATTGTGAAGATGAAATCCCCAATTCAAGTTAGGGTTCCTTCCAATATGGTGGGTTAAGTTGAGTATGAATCGAATTGAGTGGATATTACTTGTCTATGATTGATTTAGTAGTGAATCATGTTATTATGATGATATTATATGTTTTTCATGGCTAACCCTAGTATAATTGATGAAAGTGTAGTAATGTGAGTTTATGCCTTGTGAAGGGAAATTGAAGACTTAGAGATGATCTTCTAGAATTGGTGACTTGTATAGTAATAGTTCAAGCATAAAAGCAAGTAGACATGAATTGAACTAGATTATAGTACATGTGATTGATCATGACTAGTAAAGCTTTAAGTTGAACCTTTCTGATGATTTATGACTAGAACTTCTTAATAATGAAGCATGTGATTAGAATGCCCTGAAATCTAGGTATGAATGATGATTGTAAGAAGTAAAGCCTTGAGAGTAAGGCTTGTAGTCATGAAGGTAGAATTCTAGGGCTTTGAGAGTAAAGCTATTATGTTGAATTATTTTTGTAGTGGCTTTAAGAGTGAAGCCTATATGATAATAGTAGACTAGTACCGATCATTATTGTGGAAGGACTTTACCTGCCTCATCTACCTTATAAATATTTGAATGCATAAAGGATAGAATCACTTGAAACATGGATTGGTTGTCAAAGACATCCATCCATGAGTCATCAGTTAAGTAAGGATTAATAATTAGTCTAAGGGGGTGTGTGCTTGGCCCTAATGGATATTGACAATGAGAATGAAGTTCACACATAGTCGGGTTCGGGTCTCCAAGAAGAGAAGATGCTGACACCTAGTTGAGTCCGGGTTTCCAAAGTAAAGGGGGAACTCTCACATAGTGGATTCTGGGTTTCCCAAAAGTAGGTCTCATGAGATGGAAACCTTCACATAGAGAAGTAGAGGTTTCTAGTAACAATCTCCTTATCCAATGAACTAAGACATGCTTGAAAATGTATCTCCATGTTTTCAAAAGCATTAATGAACTTAGACATGCTTAATGAAGTATCTCAGTGTTCAAGTTAATAATGAACTTAGACATGCTTAATGAATTATCTCATAGTGTTCCAGATAATAAAGAAGAGGAACTAAGATGAACTTAAAGAAGTACCTCCTAGTGTTCCAATGCTTTAAAAGAAGGACTAGTCCCTAACCAAGAAGTAAGAATATGAGGACCTAAAGTGGTACTTAGTATGGATAGGATTATGGAGTCTTATTCATGCATTGCACCAGTATGACTTAGGGTTACCTAGAAAGTGTTCTCGTATATGATGTATGTTTAGCTATGATTGTGCTATAGTTGCCTTTCTTGTTAAGATTGACTAAAGGTGAGAGATTCCCTTGTCTATGAGAAATAAGCTAAGGATGAGATCCTAACATGGTAAGTATGATTAAGATGAATTAAAAGTCGTACTTAGTGTGGGTAGGATTATGGGGTCTCATCTATGCATTGCACAAGTATGCTTTGAGGTTACTTGAGAAGCAGTTCTCTTATGATATGAAAGACTAAGGATTGACTAATGCTTATATGATGCCTATGTTGGAAACTTTGCTTATGATTATAATATTGTCTCTCATGCTTAGAGTTTATGTTTCATGAAGTATCTCTTATGATTATGGCATATGGCTTATGTTGACTAACACTTATGTTATGCTTTTATGATGTTATAATAGTTATCATATTTAGTACTTTTGTACTAATGCATACTCTTGCCTACATTCTCATAAGATGTAGGACCCGGTGATTTTGAGTTCCATTCTTGAAGATAGGTTTTTAGAAGTGCAGGGAGTTGAAGACTTGGTGAGTCCTCATAGCATCGAGGTTTTGATCACCTTTTCTTTATGTCTTTTATTTTCATGTCTTGAGACTATTGTATGGGCTGTGACCCAAGAGTAATCAAAGTTGTATTAGATGGTTTGAGACAAGTGTAGTAAGACTTCCTCTTTGCTTTTATAAAGACTTTGATTGTATGGAAAATGTTTTAAAATTTCCACACTTTTGTATTATCTTATGTTATGATACGCTAAGGGCTTATATGAGACCCCTTTGGGGTCAAGTACGCCATGTTACATCTAGGGTGTACCCCTAGGTCGTGACAGTTGCTCTAGTTGAGCAATCAACTCATTCTGCTCAGCAATAATAGGGTTTGTTACTGTGATCTCATTCAAACCGATGTTCTCACCATTTCCAATCATCTTTTCTTTTCCTTTCAATAGACTTTGGCCTGGGAAAGAATCTTTAAGGAATTTATATCTCGTGAAGTACGGATGCTCATCCAGTTTCTCAACACAAATCAGTTCTAGTTACCTCATAAGTGAAAAATAACTCAAAAGTAGCTATGTTAGTTATTGTTTCTAATGAGAAATACAAATAAGTTGATATAAGAATAAAAATATAACTGTCATTTCGCTTTAAGCAAATTAATCCACGAATGTATTTTGGGTAAAAGGGAGGACTTAGAAGGAAGGATTTTGTTTTTTTGTTAGTTCATTTGAATGAATCAACAAAGTTAACTTGCATAAAGTCTTGCTAACTTCTTCCACTCATATCTTTTTAGGTGAAATCCTTCATAACCATTCAAGAAAAAGGAGAATAAAAATTTACAGGATAGGGACCGAGCCTTAAATAGGCTGCCTACGTATCTTTCCGAGGAATTCAGGCCCAGCGTAGTCTGAATCAGTCTTGGCAATTTTTCAAACATTAATTATTAAGTTTCTTCACCACTAACAAAATCAATGATCGGCATTGGAGTGCTAACACTTTTTCCAGACATTCTAGCAAGTTAACCTTTCTCAGACGGAGAGATAGAAATTTAGAAGATTTTTAAAGGGTTCATATATTTTCTGAGATACTTAGACAACAATGCATTAGCAATTTGGACGTACTTTGTTGTTGTATATTTCATATATGCGTAGAGTGTTCTGAAATATAGAAGTGGATTAATTTTGCATTAGACAAAATAACATACTATAACACAAAACAATTATATCATGTAACATACAAACATTTTATATCACATCCTAAACGTGTGACCTTTTAATGTCAAAGGTGGGCCTAACGAATTGAAGGATGTGTATGTCATTTAAGACATTCATTATCCCCAATATGTTTGATAGGACTCGAAAACGTTTGACAATGACAAAACGAAGTACAAATAAAAGCAATTCCACGCAGGGGATGATAACAAGTTTCAAACTAACTTCGGTCCTTCGTCAACTCTAGTTCTCTTGGCGTCACAGACTTCTTCCCATATGAAGTATCTATTTGCCCATAAATGATCTTTGCTAGCCGAGCCCCTTCTTCATACCTGACCTTCTCTATGGACTGGATTAGTAGCTCCATGCTATTATCTAACTTGGACATGCATTGTCTTACTTTTCGTAGCTCTTGCTTTAGTTGGGTTATGACTTTGGCATCCTCTGAATGTTGATGCTGAGGAGCCAACTCATGTTTCTCATACTTCTCTTGAAGTTGATGGAGTCGAACCTGATGTTTAGCACCAATATCTGCGATATGATGAAAGATATTTGGATCGAGTTCGATGGTTCCGGCAAGGTTCTTTTTCAACCATTCTTTGTACTCATCAGAACATTTAGGTTGAAATCAATTTGGCACCAGCTCACCCAACACCCTTCAAGTTTTCCATACTCTAAGTATCTTTGCAGAAAAAATGACTTTACCATTCTCATGATCCGTTACAAATTTTCTCATGTCTGCAGTTTGGGGAAGCTCTTGTTTTCCCCCTAATTACCTAAGGACTCGAGCGGGATCATAAGGTCGAGTCCCTCTTAATCCGGAGAATATCAACAAAGGGATCCCTTCACCTCGGGTCACGACTTCTCTTTTTACCATACTTTCGATTGACCATTGCACATTTTCTTCTCTTAATCCCCAAAGTCTTAGATACCAGAATTTTTGACCCCCCCTTTCTATGGAAATGGTTAAGGTGTAACCACTAACTGTGACATGAAAGTTTGTTTGTTCAAATTTTGGGATCTGGTTCCTGTGGATCATGGGCTTTAAGCAAGTGTTTTTATCATCAACCATTTAAGTGTCAAGTTGCATCCTTGAAAGAAACGTTGACCACTTTGACACTTATTTAAAGCCCTATAAATGTCGACAAGAATCATGGGCACCAAAGTGTAGTACTTGATTGCCAACCCGTAGTCTACCCCATTAAAAATGGCATGAGTGACCATTACTACACTCTAATGGATAGTTTAGTTTGGGCTTTAAGGGAATACCATTGTCCAAAGTAAGCATATCGCAAAAGCAAAAGGACGTGCTTTCTTCCAAGTTTCCTCCGAAACAAAATTCTTCTTTAAACCTTTCGAAAGCCCTTGCACGCCCAAATCGACGATAAATCTTCTGTAGTGGAATGTTTGGTCTGGAAAGATTATCCATCTATTCGGCTTTGAAAAGTAAGAGTTCTTTTTTTATTTTGTCAAAGTCCCGTATATGAGGAATACGGAGATCGCTATCAGGGTTATGTTTCCTTTTGTTACACATTCCTATGCTCTCGTAACTAGCATGAAATTTTTCGATGGTCGGATTCACTTCTACATCCCCAAAATGGAATACCATGTTTTTACCATCCCAAAATTGCACCATCGGTCCAATCAAATCAAGACAAGCCTCTTTTTCTATCAGTGACGGTAGATAACCTATATTCTTTTGGACCTCTTTCTTGTCTTCGCTATTCATGAACTTCTACCACACTTGGAGATAACGGTGAGGTAGAGTCACCATTCAAGTGGTTTGTACACTGGATCCATTCTTCAAAAAAGAAAAGAAAAAGGTAATTCACCCCACCCCTAATGGATAATGGATTTGTTTAAAATGATATACACATCCTTCAATTGAACACATAAAAATGATTGTCCTTTTATTGACCATGGGTCAAATAGACATAAGATAGGCTTCCAATGGGACCAACACACCTTGGATGTTGGGTCATCTTAGTTCAAATGCGCTAAATTGAGAGATTCAGGTTACGCTCTACGCTAGTTAACTAAGAGTGGCGTTTGAAAGACCGGGGCCCAAGCGGGCAACTTAGGTTGGAACTACGACAATCATTGGACGCATGACGTAACAATAAATTGTTAGTCATTCTGAAAAGGGTTAAGTATAAAAAATATAGGTTGTTGTTTCGCAAAATCGTTCTTTAATATACTGTATTTATGTCGTGATTACGGAAATGCCATGAATGCAAATGACAGTTAATATCATCATAAATTAAACATATAAATCACAAATAAATTAAATATGACAAAATAAAATTATTAGTCAAATAAACAATCAAGTCTAATGGTTAGAACCTAATCAATTCCCCATCAGAGTTTCCATTTCGGTTATGTCGTAATTTTTACTATCTTTAGAAAAATCACTTTTTGAAATGTTCAAAGTATAAAACAATTTAATAAAAATACTTAGAAAAGAGTCACCACTTAATTTTTTAAAGAAATTAAGAAAACTTAATTTAAAAAGGCCTTAACAGATTAAGTCTTTATAAATTCAGGGAAAAGGCATAAGATGTTCTTATTTCTACTTTAAGAAGGTACTAGCACTTAAAGTAACCGCTAACACGCGGTGATTAGAATTTTAACAAGACTAGATTAATTAGAAATAATAATTTAAACCAATTTGATCATGAAAACTATTTTAAATTAATTAAAAATTAAAAGTTTTGCCTAAAGATATTCAATAAAACTTACAAGAGTTGATAAAAAAATGAAATTTTATTAAAATAAACTAACATAAAGAATATAGTTCATCTTTTGGGGATTTTAATTAAATTAAACAGAATCAAATAAAGGGTTAGAGTTAAGGAAAACACAAATAAGCAAAAGTCAAATAACAAAAGAAATAATTGACTTAGGCCGAAGTCTAGTTGTTGAAAATGACTTGGGCTTCAGCCCAAATTAAGGCTCAAGAACTGCTGCAATTGGGCCTCCTTGCCCATTTTTGAGTCTGCTTGAAACTTATGGATTTTGACCCATTTGTTGTGTATATCAGTTGTATATATGTTTGTATATCTACTTCTTCCACCTGTATTTTTGCTTCCATTTCCCTTGTTTCAGCTTCCCTTTTACTGCACGATAACTTCCTTTGATGAGGCAGACTCGAAACAACTCAAGAATATGCAAGTGAAAGTCCAAAATGGACTTGGATGCATTATATGCACCGAAAGAAAAGAAAAGAAATTAGCATCTATCACCGGGCTGACAAACTCAACTAAATGCAATCGCGTATGAAGGGAACATTAAATTTCACATTACATCAATGTTTCAAATAAATGGCTTTAACATCCTCAGCTGGAAACAATCAAGGCAAGTTGAAATTTCGACACATGATTGCTTGGTAAAGACTTCTACGTATAAAGCTCAATTACAAATAAAGAGGCAAGACAAATAAACAAGAAACCTTTACAGTACTAAGATTTATCAATGAGGCCATCTAATCATATTTGAAATCTGCCAAAATAAGCGTCAAACTAATAGTTTCAAGCTTGCTAAACCCTCACAAGAACCCAAGTCATGCTTAGACTAACTAAATCACGCTAACACTTACAGCTAGATTATAACACATTCAATTGAAATAGGCATCTTTCAGTAGCAACAAATGTAAACGAAGTAGTCAAGAAATAACCAAACCTCAAGAAGTAGGCAGTGATTAACAGACGATCAATTTCTAACATAGAACAAAATAAAACCAACAAACAAGCTCAAACTCCAACACACGAGAACTCCAAAATAGTGAAAAGAAAATGTCATTATGGAATAAAATAACACTTGATCATCATATAACTGCAAAAATAATGTAAACTACGCTGATGGTTATGTAGTCATGATCCTATTGTGGCAGGTTTGGGAAACACATAAGAGAAATCATAGCAAATTTTATAACAATGGCATCCTTGACCATTATTTCACTTAAGCTACAAGATCGAATATTGGAGCATGGAACCTACTAACATATTTAATCTAGATTTTAACTAAAAATCCATAGACAAGAAAAGAGAAGCTAGATAAGTACATGAGGGATAACATGACAGCTTGGGATGTCCAATAAACAAGACATGCTTGCAAAATATGTTAAAAAAAAAAAAAAATAATGAGCAGAGATCAACATACCTAACAATATATTCATGGCATGGCTGAGCTAATATGATTAGGCTTAAATTTGGCCTTTTGAACCTAACATTTACACACTAAAAATTGGGAACAAAATGCAACATCAAAGAAACCACACTATTAATGAATTAAGAAACCAAATATCACTATCTATCGATTAATAATAATCAATATATTCCAGCCTATGACTATGCATTTCATCTTCATCGAAATAGATAGTTGATCACAGATTTATGATTCAATCATTTAATGACTTAAATCAGTAGGGTATTGAACAAGGCAAAACACATTAATGGAAAAGAAATCTAAGACTAAATTTGACCAGAAGGATACATTATCTAAGAAACAAATTAAGATTAGAAAGAAATTTTACCTTTTCGAGGGCAGCGAATTGAGACAAACGGGCTAAAGAGCTTCCTACTACTACTGACCAACAAACAAGTACAAGAACTTGAAATAAAAATAAAAAATCTTAGGCTCAAACCTTCCTGGGTTCGATTTCGAAGAATACTATTCTCCAACTTTCAAATTTCAATTCCCTCCTCTAAATGGCACCAATACCAGGTATCTTTTGAAAAAATAAAGGTTTGAATTCAAATAGTCATTTGAGTGGGAGATTAGAGATTGATTGGAAAGAATGGAAGGAAAAACAAACAAGAGGAGAACATACCCCCAAAATTCCCGATTTGATGTGATATCTCTTGATCCGCATCAGATTTGGGTGAGATCTCTCTTAGCCAAAGTCAACAAATCTTGTTCCGAGGTCGGTAATCTTTGAAAATGGGGAAAATGACTGACAGGGGTGATGGGGGGATGAAGAACTAGGGTTCTTCTCTTGACTTTTGTGGTTTTGGGAAGAAGAAAGGGGAGGGTAGCACGCGTGAAAATTTGAAAAGAAAAGGAGAGACCAACGCGTGAGGGCGTGGGAATATAGGGTGTGCCATTATGTGCGTTATATGTAAAAATATTTCTATATATGTGCAGATGTGCAAGAGTTAAGAAAATTGCCCATTTTATTTAAAACATGGCCACTTGAGTTGCTATTATTAGATTTAGATATAACTAAAGTTGGCCAAAGTTAAAATGAGATGCATAATTATCGATTAATTATTTGAGCTTCTTAATTTAAACAAGACGAAATAATTATCAAGACTTAAGTTCATTACTTAAGATAGAAAACTAATTATAAAAAATTATAAAATTCACTAATTTAAAGGAAATACATATGTATTTTTGCTAAACACTATTTTTAGGCTATTTATTAAATAATTATTTAAAAGATGAAAATTATACAAACCAATATGGATAATTATATAATTATCTCTGAAAAATACTAACCAAAATTAATTAGAAAAATATTTTAAAATATATATTTTTTTAGGATTCTTCAATGATGATTATTTCAAATTGTTTGAAATTGAAGAAGCTCGATAGTTAACTCGAATTGCATAGGGTAAAAATTGGGTGTCAACAATATTTTAAGAAAACAAAGATAAAGACATATTTCAAAGTTATAGATTAAAGGTCTTCAAAAATGCTTTGTAGTCCTAATAGGATTTTATTTTATTTAGAAGAAAAAAGCGATAGATACTTAAATGTCTGAAATATTTCTCACGTACACGATTTATTTATATTGAATACCTACCTATAATTGATTTTAAAAATCAATGAAAATTGCATACACATAGAGGAAATCCACACAAAATTGGTGCCTCTTCAATGTAGATCGAAAATTTAAATCGTAAATTAAATTGTTCAAAAAAAATAGCATTGCTTTTATGTTTGTGCATATTTAAAAAATTGTATTGACCTCTTGTTAGATCTAATGAATTTAACATGCATGACTATGTTAGATCTAGAATAGATGGAATGTACATACAACAATTGAACATACAAAATCATTTTTGAAAACTCAACAACAACAAAAAAATCAGTGACAAACAATACCTCATTGAGATTGAATAGAAAATTCTAATTTTTACATCACAAAATTCAATAAAGTTATACCTCAAGATTTTCTTGCATCGCTTGAAGGCAAGAGACTTAGTGTTTTCATAAGAACACAATATCTTGTCAAAAATATACACCACACTAATGTTTTGTCTAAAACAAATATAATATATGGGTCCCATGGATAAATATATATTTACTTTGACTTCAAATTTTTTTTTATATATTTATTTCAAGAAATTAATTTTAGAACCCCTCATTTTAAATGTAGATAACTTTTTTCTCTAGAAAATAGTTTCTACTTAATAAAATTCAAATTTCTTGAATATAGAGTCTTAATTTTGACAATCATTCAACTTAACTTTGAATATATTTATCACATTGACCATCTTTCTTAAATTGGTTATTTGACATCTAATTATCAAGATTCTTCAACTACATACATTGGCCAAATATTTTATGAACAATATAATCGATAGATAGATCTCTATTTTTTCCGTGCTTAGTATATGAACATATTTAGACGTAATTTTTATTACTCAAAAACTGAAGGATCGTGGTGACACTTCACTAACCCTCCGTTAGTTAAGTCAATTGTTTCCTGAAATACTAAAATCAATTAATCATACAGAAATAAATGAAATAGCAATAGCAAGTCATAACTTAGTTTAACGACATTGTTCCTTCGTTAGGGAAAAGCCAATGGAGAAAGAATTGGGGTCAGAAACCTTTTGGTACTAACTTGGAATTTCCTAACCTATTCTAGATTTGGACGAATTCAGAGTCATTAAAGTCTAGGAAAATCTAGTAACAATTGGGTGATGTAATTATGATTTTGATTACATGAATAGATAGCTAAGGCGTTAAGGAATCCGTACAACTTTACGGAATTGAATTCGGGCGAGTAAACTCCCGAAAATGATCTTAGCGTGAACGGGTGGTATTTGAATGTCAAGGTTTGAAGGTGTCTTGTGAAATAGGGGCTTGGAATTCAAATTCCAGCATTTTGTCTCTGTGCATGCCGCCGTAGCTGGATGGCTGCCGCTGTAGCGGGATGGCTGCCGCTGTAGCGGGACAGACGCGACTTAAGTTAGAAATAAAACCCAAAAAATGTTTTATTATTTACTTTTCGACTTTGAAAGCTAAGGAACGACCCCAGAGGTTTTCTACAGAGTTTTCCACCATTCTTGAGGCTAAAGGTAAGGTTTTCACTCCCCGAATTCATTTTTCTTTCCGTAGAATGTAAATTCCTAGGTAATTATTGTGGGGGAAGAGTTTTGATATGAAACTAATGGTGGAAAAAACCCTAAATTGGGTATTAGGATCTTGGGTTTGGTCTAGGGTTATTGGGTTTGTTATAATCTAGATAAATAGACCTTTGATTGTTGATCCTTGGGTTAATTGTATATTTTTAGACCACGAACAAGCGAGAAGAATCTGGAAAGGAAGATTCAAGTGCCTTAGGAGATTTAAGCTTGGATTCGAGGTAGGTGATGGTTGTGATTTTATGATTGTGTGATATATGTTTCTTCTTGCTTCATTATAATACGTGTATGTATGTGACTGTTGCACTATTCATCACACTACTTGTATACGAGGATAGATGAATGATGAATGCCATGAATCTTGACTTGATTGTATGATTTTGAGAATATACTTGTGATCGTGATTGTGGCTTGTTAAATAGATCAGGTGTTGCGTTCCGACACACTAACTTGGATCGGTTGCCACATGCCAGCATAAACATTGGATAGGTTGCTACGTTCCGGCATAAATATGGGATCGGTTGCCACGTTTTGGCATAAACATTGGATCGGGCACCACGTTCCGGTATGCTAACAGCTTGGGTTTGGGTTCCATGAGAGGACCAATGATTTGCTATAATTGTATATCTTAAGAAATGTGAAAATGTACCTTGATCGTAAATATTAATATTATATATTTTCTATATATGTATGTGATTATATTATTGTAATGACTTATGCGTGTTGCACTGAGTGGGATAGCCGTGTGATCCTACAAGTACACTGTGGTTGAGTACTGATATTGCACTTGATCTTTGTTTGTTGAGTACAGGACATCATTAGGTGGATATTGATAGACCTCAGCTAGGTGACTATTGAGCGTGACCGGAATCAAGGGTGAGCTAGTTCTTTCAGGCTGCCATGGATCTTTCTTGTTTAAGTCCACTCTTATCGGACTTAGACTATTTGTTTAAGGTGGTTGTTTAGTTTCAGGGTTGTACCCCTTGTTCTTAGACTTGTCGTTCGTAAAGTTTTGGTACAATGACTTTTAGACTCTAGGGGTTGAATTTCCGCATTAGTTTGGTTAGTTATTTTTTTAAACATTTGGAGTTTATGGGGACTCCATTTTTGTTGTCATTTAAACTCGCTTCCGTATCTTTAAATGCCTTAGTATTTGGTTGTGTTGTTAGTTTGAGTTGTAGTAATGGTTCTCCCACCGGAGGGTTAGTGTGGGTGCCAATCACGATGGTCTGGGTCGTGACACTTAACTTTCATATAAGTATATAAATGTGGAAAATATCAATTACAAGAAGATTTATTAGAAGTTAAATATAACTTTTAAAATATGAATACACTTTCTGAAATGATACAAAACTAAAAAGTAAAATATAGAGCTTATAATTGATCATGGTCAACATTTGATAGACAACTTCATATTGGTGATTTGATGTATCAATAAATCCGTATTATATTTTATGATTTATTTGCATAGTTGGTTTTCTAGATGAGTTTGATGGGTGAAATAGAGAATTTTTCATAGGTAATGCCCCAATTGTTGGTGTAATTGGTTTTCTTCTTCATGCACGCAAGGGTTAGGTCGCATCCGTGAAGAATAGTTGTAGGAATTTTATGCATTCACGGGGTCAGTGCCGCATTTGCCGAGGATAAAGTTAGCTAGTTCAGTTTTGGATGAGGAATATCATTTTTGATTGTTCTATCATGATTGTGATGGGTTCTATCAGATCACTTGATCACGTTCTCAATTGTGATCTACATTCGCAAAAAAATTAAGACCTAGACGAAATAATCCCCAATTTGAACATAGACTTCAATTTAAGATTTTTTTAGTTTGGTAGCTCAATTTTGGTAATTCTCGAGGAATTGCTCATTTTATCTCAGGGTAGTAATGTAACTCTAAATTTGGTATTTTTTCCTATATAAAATTGTTTGTTTCGTGATTTAATTCACATTTGGGTGTTAGAAATTAAGATTTTTGAACCTAAAAGTGATGAGTCACATTTTGATGATTTGGAGTCTAGTTCGAGCTTGAATTTTGAATAAATTTCATATTTGTGACGCAACTAATTTTGAAATAAAATTATTCCTCTGACCTTGTGGGCTTAGTGTTGACATTTTGAGTTCGGAATGAAAGTATAATAATATGTTTATCAATAGACTCATATACTTATTTAAAATATATTCTTGATAGATTGGGAGTATCTAGAATATTCAAAAAAGGCATATGTAATGACCCAATAGGTCATTTTTTTAAAAAATTCATAAAACTATCATTCTACCCTTGGATATTAACCCCAAGCTAATTCTGATTGGATTTTGAAATTTGTTTTGAGATTTGAGTAAAAAGTTGTGAATTATGTATGTTTTTTTGTTTTTGATAGGCTAAAGTTGTTAAAAAGTGGTTTTTGATATCTTTGGGAGTTTCGAGTGTCATAATGGAATTTTACCGATTCCATCAGTCCCAAAATGTGAAAATTGGTCTAAGGGAGTTGTCGGGTTCAAATACGGAGTCTTTTTGAGGATTTGAGGTCCTAAGTTGGAAATTATTGAGATTTTAGCATTTGGATTGACTTTGGTCAATATTCGGGGTTCGAATGCTCGAATTAGAATTCTCGGAGTTTCGGTGGATTCGGGGGGTGATGTTGGGCCTAGGTGAGGTCTTGGATGAATTTCCAAAGGTTCCGATCTTGTTCTAGCAAGTTAGATGTTGTGTTCATTTCTTGTGGCTTTCATGGATGTCGGTTCAAGGAGATCTCGAATTCATGTTTTGATAGTTCCATTAAGTCTAGAACATCAAGTTTAGTCAAATTGCATATTTGGTTTGTGTGAACGGGATTCTGAACTAATCCCGAGGGTCCATTTGTTGATTTTGTTTTTGGCTAAAATTTCTGATGTCTTGTGTGCTCGCATTAGCGAGAGGTTGTTCGCTAAAGCGGGCCTTGCTTTCTCAATCACTGGCTGCTTTCGGAACCTCCGCTTTATGGAAATGATATGCATAATTATCTATTAATTATTTGAGCTTCTTAATTTAAACAAGACGAAATAATTATCAAGACATAAGTTCATTACTTAAGATAGAAAACTAATTATACAAAATTATAAAATTCACTAATTTAAAGGAAATAAATATGTATTTATGCTATTAGGCTATTTACTAAATATTTATATAAAAGATGAAAATATGGAAACCAATATGTATAATGATATAATTGTTTCTAAAAAATACTAACAAAAACTAATTAGAAAGAGATTTTAAAATCTATATATATTTTTTAAAAGATTTTTCAAAGAATATTATTTTAAATTTTTTGAAATTGAAGAAGCTCGATAGTTAAGTCAAATTGCATAGGGTCAAAATTGGATGTCAACAACTGCCCCATTCTTTGGGTAGGGTCGATGAAAGAGAACCTGGGCAAAGAAGATTGACGAATCCAATTTTGACCGAATCCATTTCATCTTTTTGAGAGAAAGGCTCGATACGGAATTTGAGGAATTATGGCTGGACCCTAGCATTGAGTTTCCTATGTATCTCAAGTTACATGAGAATTCAGTTCATTTAGTTCAAAACAACGCTTAATTTGACAGATTGTTTTTTTTTTTGTTGATAAAATTCAAAAACCTATCACATTATCAAATTATGGAGAGACGGAAATGCTCAGAAATAATATTAAAGAGAGATTGTTGGACTATAGCCGAGTCTTCAACATGGAGTCCGCCTACATATCCCTCGACCTCAGGAATCAAGTTGTGTATAGTTCAACTCAATCGGTTGGAAAGGAAATCTATTATGTTAAGATAACATTTGGTTCAGGAAGAGTGACAAATAAATCGAGTTCTAAAAAAAAAGGTTTCAATCTCTTAGTCATTAATGTGGAGCTCTTCACATCCATAAATAAGAACATACAAGGATATAGTTTTCAATGTTTTTGGTGTACTGTCACTCAGATTTGAAGATTTGCTTCTAATTGGAGTAAAAAATTAAATCGAATGTGAAACTAAAACTGTAAGACCTCAAGAAAATACCCACATGCCTTCTGATAGGGGTTTGGTTTGATTGTGATGGAAGTCGCTCCTCGGCTCGCGTCCAGGGAGTTTGATATTCCTCCTCAGACTGGTCTCAGTTCGCAGCTAAGAAAAAGTTCTACGTTGTGTTGCGTCCTTTTTTATCACGTCTGTACTTGTGGTTTAATTGAGAATGCATCCTCTCGGATGTTCTCGATAAAGACTAAGATAAAAGTAATTAGTAGAAACTATAATTCAAATAGAAAAGTAGTGTCTTTACTACGTTAGTACGCCAGCCTCCTCCAATTTTGACATAGAGCAAATGAGGCACCTTTCCAAAGTTTGATGTGATTTATAATGTACTTCTCAAACTTCAGCCTCCTCCATTTTTGAAATAATATATGATGACTTGATATGTAGTTATGTGTTCGTTGCCCTTTTGAGAATGATATCACCTCTTCCGGCAAATGATATAGATGACCCTCTCAGTAATGATATGACAACCTTTATTAATATAATGTTGATGAATCTCTCAACAATAACATTATCACCTCTAATAATATAATGTGGATGGCCCTCTCGGCAATAATATTACCATCTTTGATAATATGAAATGGATAGCCCTCTTGACAATGATATTACCACCTTTGGTAATATAATATTGATGGTCCTCTCGGCAATGATATTATCACGTTTGATAATATAATATGGATGACCCTCTAGGCAATGATATTTCTACCTTTGGTAATATAATATTGATGGCCCTCTTGGCAATAATATTACCACCTTTGGTAATATAATATTGATGGACCTCTCGACAATGATATTATCACCTCTAATAATATAATATGGATGACCCTCTCGGCAATGATATTACTACCTTTGGTAATATAATATTGATGGCCCTCTTGGCAATGATATTATCACCTCTGATAATATAATATGGATGACCCTCATGATAATGATATTATTACCTTTGGTAATATAATATTGATGGCCCTCTTGGCAATGATATTGCCACCTTTGGTAATATTATGTTGATGGCCCTCTCGGCAATGATATTATCACCTCTGATAATATAATATGGATGACCTTCTCAGCAATAATATTACTACCTTTGGTAATATAATATTGATAGTCATCTTGGCAATGATATTATCAGCTCTGATATTATAATATGGATGACTCTTTCTGCAATGAAATCACCACCTCCGATGAAATGATATGAAATGGTCTTTCAGCAATGCATATCACTGTGTCTAGTATCGATGAGACTTTCAAATGTCCTTCATCGTTAGCCTCTTCCGACTTTAATTTGACAATGAATATTTTTTGGCAAGTTACACTTCAAATTCTCTTCGATATTTGATGTGTCTTACGTGTTCCCTTCAGACGTCTTTGATGCTGGAAAATGCAATATGACGTTATTATAGTCATTTGTACATCTTAAAGCGTCATCCTCTCAATACTTTCACCTACTTTTCTTTGACCACTTGTATCTTCATTGTGGCTCCTAGTTTTGTTGAGAAATATGAACAAGACGTTGTTATTCAAAATATTAAGTTAACTATTTTTATCGCTGGAATATCAATACCTTTTCCTGCATAAAGAAAATGTCTGTCTTGGGTGCTTTAGTTCTTCTGGCTTTCACATATTTGTTGAACATGATGATCTCTTGATATCCTTGTAAACGTGCATCCACAGAAAATATATTAGTTTTAAAAGAGCAAATTTGTGTTAACTTCTTTGATTACTTGCTCTTCCTCTTCCTATCTTTGGTTGATTGCTTCTAGCTTCTCGCTTCTTGGTATTTATAAGATAGATCTATAATTTATACAAAATATTTGATATATGTCTAATCTTTTAAGAAAAATAGATTTTTGAAAAGTAATTTGATGAGGGTCACTACCAAGTGTCATGTCACATTAAAGCTTAAATGAACACTTCAGTTTAAGTTTCAATATATCCAATCTAAAAGTCATTTTATGTTGGGGAGATCAGAAGATAATTGAAGTTTGACTTTGAATTTCTGCGATATTGGGGTTCATGAGCTTCTGATCACACCGGAGTTTACTTATTGTTAACTTTGAACTTCTGATAGTATCTAATAGAATTTTTGAGATCTTCTCAAAAAATTTGTCCCAGCGAAATATCTTGGCATTCCTCAAATCTTTGGTAGGAAGACTTGCGGAATTTTTGAGATCTTCTCAAAAAATTTGTCCCAATTGCTTTTTCATAATGGATGCTCAATCATGTCTTGCTGGCGAAGGATCTTTAGAATTTTTTATCTCCTCTCAAAAATTCTACCCCAGTTTTCATTATAAAGGGTAATGGAAATTTTATGGGGTGTATGACCGAGCCATTACGGCGCCTACGTATCCCATTGAGGCAGGAATCAGGTCAAACATAGTTCTCCTTTTTGGAATAAAAGAAATAGGAAATTTTAATAAGAAAATGACCGAGGTAGATATAGGCCGCTTACGTATCTCATTTTTGAGATTTCATGTCAAACGTAGTTCAATACAAGATATGTAGTACATGAAAATAAATAATGCCACAGCCTTTGGCAATCCGTTCATATGAGGTCCACAGACTCCAACATGTACCTCTTCGAGAAGTCTTATAGCTTTCATCGAATCTACGCACCTGAGGAGTCCCAAATTTGGAGTCCTCCTATAAAGGATTTCCCTATTTGGAAAGAAATTGTTAGCCAATTGACGTATTGCCTTATTTTCATTGGATTTCACATCTTCTGGATAAATTCCAATCTATAGGTACTTCTTTATATCATAATACCAAGGTTTTCCGTCTGGTTCGGCTTCGACTTGCGAACAATGAGCGTGTTGTTCCTTTAAATCTATCTCCAAAGGATCAACGTAATTCTGATCTGGACGCTTGATCATAGAGGAAATAGTGGCAAGAGCATCGGCAAATTCATTTGGCAACCTTGGAGAGAGCATAAACTCTATCTTTCGAAATATTTTGCACAACCTTTGCACCAGTTGTACATATGGTACAATCTTTTGATTCTTCACGTCCCATTCCCCTTGAACCTGGTGAATTAACAGGTCTGAATCTCCAATTACTAGCAACTCTTGGGCATTCATGTTGATGGCTAACATTATGCCAAGAATGCAAGGCTCGTACTCTGCCATATTGTTAATGCAATGAAATCAAAGTTTAGCCGCCACGGGGTAATGTTGACCGATTTCCGATATTAGAACCACTCCAATTCCAGCTCCATTATAATTCATTGCTCCATCAAAGAATACTCTCCAACCAGGGTATGACTCAGAAATTCTTTATCTTCTGAACAACACATCTTTATCACGGAAGTATGTTTTGAGCGGTTCATATTCTTCGTCGATTGGATTTTCTGCAAGATGATCGGCTAGGGCTTGTCCTTTTACCGCTTTCTTAGTAACATACACAATGTCAAACTCGCTTAGAAGCATTTGCCATTTCGCCAGTTTTCCAATTGGTATAGCTTTCTGGAACATATACTTCAATGGATCAATCTTGGAAATAAGATATGTAGTATATGAAAACAAATAATGCCTCAGCCTTTGGACGATCCAAGTCAAACCACATCATGTTCTTTCGAATAGAGTGTATCGAGCCTCATATGGAGTAAACTTCTTGCTATGATAGTAGATCGTGCGTTCCTTCTTTCCCATTTCTTCATGTTGTCCTAATACACACCCAAATACATTCTCTGAGACGGACAAGTATAGTAGCAATGGACTTCCTTCTCGCAGAGATACCAATACTAGTGGATTTGTCAAATAATCTTTGATAGTATTGAAAGCTTTTTGACATTCTTCGGTCCATACGGTCAGTACATCTTTTTTGAACAACTTAAAGATAGGGTCGCAAACCACCGTGTATTGAGTTATGAATCGACTGATATAGTTCAATCTTCCAAGGAAACTCATAACTTCTTTCTTAGTCATCGGAATTAGTAAATCCTAAATCACTTTGACTTTCGTAGGATCAAGCTCAATGCCTCTTCTATTGACTATGAAATCCAATAATTTACTACATGGTACTCCAGAAGCACATTTAGCGAGATTTAACTACAAGTTATATTGACGTAATCGATCAAAGAACTTTCTCAAATGGGTCAAGTGATCTGAACTCTCGTGGGACTTGATGATTACATAATCTACATACACTTCAATCTCCTTAAGGATCATATCATGGAAGATAGCCATCATGGCTCTCATGTATGTGGTCCTGACATTCTTCAGACCAAATGGCATTACCCGGTAATGATAAAGACCCCAAGGTATAATGAAAGTTGTCTTTTTAGCATCTTCTTCATCCATCAAAATCTGATGATAACCCGCAAAGAAATCCACAAATGATTGCATTTCATGCTTCGAACAGTTGTCGATGAGAATGTGGATATTCGGTAATGGCATTACAACATTTTAGGCTTTCAGCCACCCTTGTAAAGTGTGGCCTAAACTAGCAAAAAGTGTGGCCTTTGATAAAAGGCAATACTTTTTTACTTTAGGCAACACTTTTTTGGGGGTGGCCTAAAAAGGTGTAACCTTTGACTTTAGGCTACACTTTTCAAGTGTTACAGTAGCAGCTACATTTAAAAAGCGTTGCCGATGAGGTACAAAGGCCACACTTTGTAGCATCTCATTGGCAACACTTTTATTTGATAAAACTACACTTTATAGCGTGGCCTTTGCTTTGTTATTGGCCACACTTTAAAAGTGTAGCTTTTTATATATCTTCAACAACACTTAGAAAGTGTAGCCTTTTCAAATGTATGTACTACATTGTATAATCAATAAGCCACACAATTGGCATCCCTCTAGCCACACTATTAAAGTGTGGCAACAGTGTTTAGAATTTTTATAGCCACTATTTCTAATTGAAAAATAATAAATTTGGTTTGGATAGATTCACTAATCACATAATTGTATAATATAAATGATCTCAAACATCAAATTAGCTAATAAAGAGTTCAATTTATAGATTTACAATAAACTACGAAAAAGATGTCTTGTACTACATACTTAGAAAGAAATATTTTAAAGAGGTGTACTAGTAATAAATTTCACAATCTATTCAAACATATATAATAGTTGTTCAAAAACACTATATCGTTCGCTCCAATATATTGAGTTGACCTAGGGCCATTATTCAAATTTGATCACCTGTATTTTCCAACACATTCAAAAGAAAATTAAATGTTAGAAAAAAAATTCACACTCGACACTAGTCATGGTTAATCATCATGTGACAGCTTTGGAAAAAGAGGAACAAGATGAATCATGATAGAAGAATCAATATTTATAGACTAGTAAATCATGTACATACCAACATATGACAGTTGATTAAAACCAATTGTCCTAGTAGCTGAGAAAATCATCACTAAAGCATATAACAAACATTCTCAAATATAATTAGAAGTACCTGTTCACAACCATACCTTTAGCACCCCTATTGTGCCAAAATATTCAGCTAGCATATCTTCATATGTACCAAGGGGCAAGGTACAGACATACATAGAACCATTTAATGGAGATCCTTTCCCTAAATAGCTTGCCATTTATGGTCCAATTTCACTGACACAATAAAACCCCCAAGAACTGGATAAAGTAAAAACCTAGTATTAGTCCTGCTACAGTTTCATTGTCCTTAAAAGTAACTACAGACAATTACATTAAACTGAAAAAAGCACCAATGTATGTGAAAGTCAAAGGACAAAACCAGCAGAAATCAAGAGAAAACTAAAGAAAAAAAAACTATATAGGGTAGGGTGTAGGGTGGAAGTTGGGATGAAGCACAACTTATAGGTGGTGGGATGAAAACATAAATGCCACTTAGTGGAAAATTTTCCAAAACACAGCTGGGATATAGTTAATGTTTTCTTACTGCAATCTTGTAATACATTAAGGAAAGAGCTAAGTATTTATGGTCCTTTATGAGTACAAAATTTTAGGTCAATGGGCTAAAAGCACGTGTAACATACAATACTTTCGAGTAATTTGAGAACACCATGATATGAAGAAGATGACAATATTTG
Organism: Solanum gracilifrons; assembly: GCA_029582605.1. Classification (NCBI taxonomy): domain Eukaryota; kingdom Viridiplantae; phylum Streptophyta; class Magnoliopsida; order Solanales; family Solanaceae; genus Solanum; species Solanum gracilifrons. Next base: position 78,748 of record JAJOOH010000239.1, on the reverse strand, counting down.
AATCACAAAACTGCTGCTACTTTCAACTAAAAATGTCACATCAGATAGCGTAGAATTATTTACGTACTGCTCACCCAGATAGATCTGCATAAAGAAATGCACAAGGATAAAATAAAGAAAAGAGATGTAATATGGGATCAAAAACATTGTCTAATTAATGCACCATGAATGGGTATGAACGACCTATAAGTTAATTGAGAAACTAACATACAAACTAACAAACATGAAAAGACAGAATGACGACCTACAAACTAAAAACATGAAAAGCTTAGATAACATTATTAATTGGTGAAGAAAGTGAACATCAAGTAAACTGTGGCGAAAACAGCCTATGGATTCTGTAAACATGTGAACCCTCCTCAAACAATCACCAAAGTGAAGACGAGTTACTCCCAAAATATAAATCCTCAAATTTAGGGACTAGCAAACCCCTCATATTTCCTAAATGATTCTCAGAATACACCAAGCTTGCCAGCAATTAAGGGTCAATTAGTGAAGTTTTTAGAACTCAACTATTTTGTATTGCTAATACCATAGAATAATTGACAATGTTATAGATCTGAATAAGAGAGAAACAGAAATATCAAGTATTGGTATATACACCCTCACAGAGCAAAAAAAAATAACGCTCAGTGAAGCAAATTTAGCATATCAAGAGAGGGTTCTAAGGTCTTCTACCCTTTATTAGCATAACAGATACCAAAAACAAATAAAAGACATATCATACTCTAAATAGATGCTTTCTCACAATAAACTTGGTATAAACAACAACATATAACACAAGAAGGGTCACAACATAAGAAGGAAACTGAACCACAAGATGGGAAGAAAATGTACGACCATAGTTTTTCTGCAGTAATTCAAATGGTTGGTAAAGAAGACATTGTTATAACTTTCAAGTCTTGAGGTAACACTAGCAAAACATGGTTTGACATATGTTTATAAAGTAAATGGTAGAAGCTTCACAAATCATCACAACCAATGATTAAATTTGAACATCAGACGGTTCAGCGTGCATCTTCGTAATGCTTGATAATAATACGAACATAGCTTAATGTTAACTTGATGTGAGAAACACCATGTAACAGTGAAAACTAAATAATACTTGAAAAGGGTTTGCAACAATGATACTTACATAGCTACTAGTAACATCAACAGTGTCTCTTGCAATTGTTGTAGTGGTCTACGAGCTCAACTGCATAGTGCAAAAATTGTGTCTCCGAGGGCAACACCTCAATGCTTCTACAACAAGTATGTCAGAAAGCACAAAAACAGGATGTTTTGTCATATCCTTTGAAACAGGTGTTTCCTGAATATTTACTTCACATGGAATAACTCTAGTTGTTATATCCTTTAGGAAGAAAGAAACACATATACAAAAAGGAAGAGTAAGTCAACTATATCAACTTATACTTGAGTCTACTGAGTGAAAACCAGGATTGGGTTTTAACCTTATCCGTCAATATACCACATAGTAATGCATTCGAGTGAGTCAGCAATAAAGCATCAACTCTGCGAGCAGCCATCTTGCGGCAAGCATCATAAATGCTTATAGAATCAGGTTCTGTTAGAGCTTTAGAAAGTGAAAATAAAATTGCATCTAACAATTTCCCTGACCAATTTAAATGGATAACGAGTTTAATCATTATTTAGATCTAAAATTGCATCAAAACACAATTTATAGCACCACTCCATATTACCTGACCAATTTAAATGGATAACGAGTTTAATCTTTATGTAATATAATGAACTAAGATTTTGAAAAAGTGAAGATTATTTAGATCTAAAATTGCATCTAACATTTCAAAAATGCATAGAATGAAAATATAACTATATAAATTATGATTTTCAAATACCAACATAGCCAGTCCGATGAATGAGAATAAGGATGCAATATATGAGTCGAGTGACTGATGGTATCTCCCTTTCCAGAGCTCGTATTTTCTCCCTTAGATTCCACAATTCCTCCAAACGATGTTGGAAGTCTTGACGCTGTTTTTTCAGTTTCCCGGTTGAAGGCAAGGAAGGACTAGGGAAATCACCATATGTCATCCAAGAAGAGAGAAATATACAATGTTGATGAGATTTGTAGAACAATGAACTCTTTCTTCTTAGCAAATCTGAATTTGTTTCCCTTTTTTGTTTCCCATGAAAATAAACAAGTGCCAAATACAATGTCACACTATAAAAGTTAAAACTAAAGACATGCACTGTGCAGTCTGTTCTCGCATTCATGTTTTCAAACTAGCAGAGAGTAAAGTTGTCTACATGGTGCTCTTAACACTTCAAGCACCCATCACCGCAGTTTATGGAAAATAAACTAAGGAGGTCTTGATCATACGGTCAAAGCACTATAGCATAACCTCCCAAATAATCAGTCCAATTGCATCTATTGGATAAAAATTTAGTCATCTTACAAATAATTAGTTAGGATACAAATTGAGATGTACGAAAAAAGTGTGTAAATTATCTCAATGATACGAGAAAAAAATCAGTATATAATTATACAAAACCTTAGGTAAAAGGTTGAGATACGTTTAACCCTGCACATGCACATGCTCTAACCAACATTAGTGAGCGTACAACATTTTTCAAGAATGACCCTGGAGTGAGAAAACTGACCTAGTGATTCACCATAGCTGGCTCCATCGTTCAGGTTATAACAGAACTTGAGCAACAAGTCAATTTGCAGATACTGCCTGCTAAGTATCCTTCAGCATAAAGTGGTATTCTCACCCTAAGTTCCTTTAATCGGTTCACTAAATCATACAGAAATTCAAAGGTAAGTTTGTATTGTTTGTTAAGATCCTCCCGCACACTTGGTTGGATCCTAAACCACTCTTCCAACAATTTGTGTACATAAGAACGGATGACTCTCCAAGGCACTGGATATCGTTCACAAAACCTCAAATATTCTATATGTAACTCAGCCTGATCTAGCTTATCGTCTTCCTTCATTCTTTCAATACCCAATCCCCATTCAGCAATTCGATATCCAGCAAAGAGGGCAGGATTATCAAGAAGAGGATATGTTGAAAGTACCCCATCAGCACCAGTTTCTTCCAAGAAACTATGTACATCATCGATGTGTCGACATAGATGACGGAAAGGAAGTTTCAAGTTGTCAACCATTAGTGCCACTATCAGTTTGGGCTCGCCTAGCTTCTTCTAATGGGACCACACTCTCTCTATCCGCGACTCCCCTTTCAAGTACCCATTTGGACGATTCAGAGCAACGACTATGTTTCTTCTACATTCAGAGTAAGAGCAAGTTGTAGGGTTTAGGGTATGAGATTTTTATTTGGGGCAAAACGTTTTGATTCGGGCAACAAAATAACTCCTATTTTGATTTACATAAAGAGAAGCTCCTATGTTAATTTGGGGCAAAATGTTTTTTAGAGTATATTTCTTTGTATAGAATTTTTCTTCTATGAGTTCCTTTATTGACAAATTAGAAATTGGGGGGAAAGTTAAATATATTGGAGGGAATACAATATTTTAGTGAAAATTTTGGGAAAATTATAATGATACACTTGTAAAGTGTTGTTTTTAAAATTATAAAAATAGCACACTTGAAAAGTGTAGTCATATGTGTAAATAGGTGTTGTCAATTATATCATAATTTGACAACGTTTATAAAGTGTAGCCTATGCTACTAAAGAGCACGTTTTACAAGTGTTGCCAAAATTATCGTTATCAAAAGCTAAAAACTAAAGCTACATTTTAAAAGTGTATCCAAGATATTTTTGGCAACAATTTATAAGTGTTGTCTAGATTTAGTGTGGCCTTAAGGACTAAAATGGTGTACTATGGGAAATTGTCTTTGGACCTGGCTTTGTTTAGATCTCTGTAATCAACATAGATTCTAATTTTACCATCTTTCTTAAGCATCAGAACAATAGTGGCTAACCAAGTTGGATACTTAGTAAACTCCACAACTTTGGCTTGAATCTATTGTGTAACTTCTTCTTTGATTCTCAAATTCAAATCTGGCTTGAACTTCCAAGTTTTGTACTTTACCAGACTGAAATTTGGATTGATTGGCAACTTGTGAGAAACAATATATGTGGTCAATCCAGGCATATCATTATAGGACCAAGCAAATACGTTGATGTACTACGTGAGTCAATTGCTGAGCTCTTCTTTCTGAGTTTCTGTGAGATGGACACTGATCCTAGTTTCTTTAACACTTTCTTCATCTCTGAGGTTCACGGTCTTAGTCTCCTCTAAATTTGGCTTATCTTGATTCTCAAACTATTTCAATTCTAAGAGGTGTTCCGAAACCATGGTCTCTTCATCGTATTCCTCGAACACATCATCATCTACCTCATTTTGCTCACTCATCTTACGACTGACATGATATTGGCAGATTTTGAGTTCTTTTTACTGAATTCATAAATAAGCCATGCCAAATTTTAAAAAAAATTAAAACAAATTAGTAAGTTGTGAATAAATAGATTTAAGCAATAGAGGAGGCATTCATTCATATTAAAAGAAAGCACAAACTTTGGCCATGACCATAGGCCAATCTGCCTTTTGAAATATCATGAGGGAAATTAATGCTTAAAGAGGTAAAACGACATAAAAGGTGGGTTTTAGGCCTCATTTAGACTACCACTAATTTTAGAAATAAGAAAAATAGATATGTCTTTGTCTACCAAGACGAGTGAGGAACCAGGAGTTGTGTGGATGTCCAATTAGGCACTTGCTCCTCTGGTTTGGCATCTCGAATGCCTAATGTCTCGATCATCTCCTCAAGAACAACATCAGATTCTTCAAAAAGATTCCTGATTCCCTCCCTGAGGCCATCATCATTGACATATTCTCGCACGAGAAAATACTGGTACAGGTGAGGTACCGATTTTGCTAATTCCCAATCAACCACCTTGTTACTCGAAGCTTCCATCTCATCAGCTGCTATTGGATGTATCCAAATAAAAACTTTGAACCTTTTGGGAAACTTTGAATAGGCTTAGTGATACCTTGCAAATATTTTCCCAACCTAAAACCAGGTTCAAATCCACTTCTCAACATCAAAGTGGATATCATCTTGTAAACAGAAGGCATATGAGGATGTGAGGCCAAATCATCACAGGTAGAATTCACTATCTCTACTATATAGAAGTCAGAACCCCTAGCCACATCGTCGACAATCGGGGAATAGTCATTCAAATGTCTTCCTTCACCATGAATGACTACTTCGTAATTGTTCCACACAAACTTCATCAACTGGTAGAGGGTAGAGTGCACGACCCCAGCCATATGGATCCAAAGTCTTTCGAGTAAAAGATTGTAGCTAGTGGTGATGTCCATCACCTGAAACTCGACCATGAAATCTGCAGGTCCTACTTCAATACCCAAACTAATAGCGCCCAATGTTTCTCTTTGACCCCCGTCGAAAGCTCTCACATTGACTTGCATCTGACGAATCTTCCCAAGATCAAAATTTAATTGCTTGAGAATCAACAATGGGCAAATATTAAGGCCAGATCTGTCATTTATCATAACACAATTCACAATCTTGTCTCGACACTTGATTGTGATGTGCAAGGCTTTGTTATGCATCACCCCTTCACAATCCAACTCTTCATCGCTAAAACTAACACGATGGCCTCTGATGACTTTGCTTACCATGGCTGCGAGATTATCACTGTTCAGCCTCACCGGTACATAAGTGTCATTCAAAGATTTTAATGAAGCATGACTGTGTTGCTATGAACTCATCAATAATTCCCACACAAAAATTTGAGCAAGTGACTTCTCCAAATATTTCATGATGGAATACTCTTTAGGCTGCATTCTTTGCCAAAACTTCTTGGCTTCAGCTTCACTGATCAGCTTTTTCTGGTGGTCTCTCTTGTGGACTCCTTGAGACAATTCTTCCAGTGTATAACATCTACTAGATCTAGTAAGACCATGGGTAGTAGCGGTCTCGATCACAAACTCTTTCCTGGTAAGGCCTTCTTTTGGCACTGAAGTAAAAGCTTGATAAGGTGTCATTATCACAAACTCTTTCTCAGTAAGGCCCTTGTTTGGCCCCAAAACAAAATCTTGATAGGGTGCTATTAGCAGGAACTTGGGCTTCTTTCTTTTGCTTAGAGAGGCTACAGCCTTCTCAAGACTGTCAATATTGATGGGACTATCGTCTTCGCATCACCCCAATCCTCTTCTATTTCAATCATATTAACAGTATCTCCCCCATGATTCAGTAGTGGATTATTATGCACATTAGGAGTGGTGGTCTGAAGAGTGGCCACATTATGATCAAATACGTCTTGAACCTTATGCTTCAGGTTGGTATGTCCTGCACTATTGGAGTAGTATGCATATATCTGATCAACTGTAAAGAATTTAGAGTTTGTGTTGACAGGTTTAGGTTCGATGGGATGAAGCATGCCTGCAACTTTCAATCTTTTGAACAACTTAGTTTGACTTTCAATGAGAGGAGTGAAAATTCTTAGAGGTTTACTTTCAAAGTTTGGACAAAGAAGGGCATAGTTATTTTGTGGAGGTGGAGGTACCTGGAGGTAATATAAAGGATTTTGGTAGGGAGGTATTGGTGTTTAGAATTTTGGGTGTGGTTGAGTTTAATAATTTGATTGTGGACTCTGGTAGTTTGGAGGGGTATTTTTGTATTGTGGAGCTGGGAGATTAGGAGGCGGAGTTTGGAAATTTGGTTGGGCATAGATTATTGGGTAGGGATTTTTTGGAGCTGGGGGATAAGCTTTGGAGGGTAAAGATTTTGTAGAGCTAAATCCGAACGATCTCTTTGTCCTTGCATCAGATGCATGAGAAATAAAGGACAAATCCTCCCGTTTCTTCCTCAATAGTCCCGAAGATCCGGCTTGGGCCACCACACAGGTAATTTTTCCGATCTTAAGACAGTCTCCAATAGTCTCACCTACTTTGACTATCTCAGCAATCTTGGCTCCTATGTGCAACATCATTCTATTATAGTATTTTGGCTCTTGGATGCACACAAATACTTTAGTGATCTCCTTTTTTTACATGGGAGGTTGAACTTTAGCATCCTCTTTTCTCCATCTGTATGCCTATTCAGGGTAGTTTTCGGTGGATTTTTGCCTAATATTTTCCAAAGAGTATCGATCTGGAACGATATCTATATTATAAGAAAATCTCTAAATAAAATCTTTAGCTAAAGTATTCCAACTAGACCATTGTTTTATGTATTGGAAAGAGAACCATTCCAAGGCCTCCCTATTCAAACTTTGGCTAAAGAGTCGCATCAATATTGCTTCATTTTTTCTAACTCTCACGAGCTGATCACAATACACCCTCAAATGAGCTAAGGGGTTTCCAGTTCCTCCAAAAGTGTCAAACTTTGGTACCATAAACCCCTCGGGAAGGTCTAAGTTTGGGTGGATACACAAGTCTTCGTAGCTCTTTCATAGCTTTCATAATTTCTTCCTTTATGCTCTGCTTATTCATCTCCTCTTTGAGCCTCCACTCCATTTCCTTTTCCTCATAGTGATCAGGTTCGGGATATGTAGTTTATGGAAGATGTGGTTCTGTGAGGATTGGAATATGCAAAGTGGCTTCTGGAGGTAGAGGTTGAGTAGTCGGGTTTGAAGTGTTTTGAGGAGGAGTTTGGTACATGGAAGGGAATGTTTGAGAGTTGTTATAATTTAGGCTTTGATAAGGATGAGGTGTTTGGTACGATGAGCTAGCATGATGTTGGTTAGGTATGTTTAATTCGACGGTGGGAGGCTTTTGGACTGGAATAGTAGTTGGATTGTGTGGGAAATGTTCAGATGTTAGATTAGGAGTAGGGAAATGGTGTGGAGATTTCTTGTTCTTTGGAAGAGGAGTGTTGGCATTGATAGCTAAATTTTCCAACTCTCGAGTCTTAAGCATCTCGGCCCTCATTTCAGCAATTTGTTATTGTAACACCCGGAAACTAGTAGGCTATACTAGAGCCTTCAGTGAGGGTTCTATAGCTTGTCGTGAGGGTTAGAGTCGTATAAATGTCTTCACGTACTTAGAATGAGGGGTTTAAGGTTAAAACATCAAGGTACGACTCCCAAGGACCTACCAAGGGTCTTTGAAAAGGACACTAGAAACCACCCTAGAATCTGCCTAAGACAACAACCACGAGGGGACCCATGCCCCGTAGGGGGATCCACGCCTCGTCGATGGTTTCGTGGGTCAAGGCCCTAAAAGACAACTTGAAGAACCTCATCCACGTATTCCCAGCATGGACCCACGGCCCGTGGACATGGTCTAGTTAGTTGGGGGCAGTGAAGTCTTAAGTCGGTTTAAGTGTGGATTAAAGGAACTTTCTAGAATTAATTAGTTATTAAGTGGTGTCGTGTTATTAGTAATTATACCACCTATATAAAGCTATTAGACCCTTAATTATGTGATTCCAAATCAATATTTTAATTCACATAAAGGAACCCAAATTCCCTCTCTAGAAATAAGAAGAAGAAAAGGATCAAGCTAGGTCAAATTCTTCAAATCATCCAAGCTTTGTGAGGGCTTTATAATAAAGGTATGATAGCTCATTTATCCATGGATTCTTCCATCCATGGAGCTCCCTAATTATACAACAATTGTGAAGATAAAATCCCCAATTCAAGTTAGGGTTCCTTCCAATATTGTGGGTTATGTTGAGTATGAATCCAATTGAGTGGATATTACTTGTTTATGATTGATTTAGTAGTGAATCATGTTATTAAGATGATATTATATGTTTTTGAAGGCTAACCCTAGTTTAATTAATGAAAGTGTAGTAATGTGGGTTTATACCTTGTGAATGCGAAATTGAAGACTTAGAGATGATCTTCTAGAATTGGTGACTTGTATAGTAATAGTTCGAGAATAAAAACAAGTAGACATGAATTGAACTATATTATAGTACATGTGATGGATCATGATAGTAAAGCTTGAAGTTGAACCTTTATGATGATTTACGACTAGGATTTCTTAATAATGAAGCATGTGTTGAGAATGCCCTGAAATCTAGGTATGAATGATGTAATAAGTAAAGCTTTGAGAGTAAGGCTTGTAATCATGATGGTAGAATTCTAGGGCTTTGAGAGTAAAGTTATTATGTTGAATTATGCTTGTAATGGTTGTGAGAGTGAAGCCTATATGAGAATAGTAGACTAGGAGGTATCATTGTTGTGGAAGGACTTTACCCACCTCATCTACCTTATAAATGTTTGAATGCATAAAGTGATAGAACCACTTGAAACATGGATTGGTTGTCAAGGACATCCCTCCATGCGTCATGAGTTAAGTAAGGCTTAATAATTAGTCTAAGTAGGTGTATGCTTGGCACTAATGGATATTGACAATGTGAAGGAAGTTCACACATAGTCGGGTCTGGGTCTCCAAGAATAAAGGATGCTCACACCTAGATGAGTCCGGGCTTCCAAAGTAAAGGGGAAACTCTCACATAGTAGATTATGGGTTTTCCCAAAATTAGGTTTCATGAGATGGAATTCTTCACATAGAGAAATTGGGGTTTCTTGTAACAATCTCCCTATCCAATGAACTAAGACATACTTGAAAAGGTATATCCAAGTGTTCAAAAGTATTAATGAACTTAGACATGCTTAATGAAGTATCTCAGAGTGTTCAAGTTATTAATGAACATGCTTAATGAATTATCTTATAGTGTTCCATATAATAAAGAAGAGAAACTAAGATGGAGTTAAAGAAGAACGTCTTAGTGTTCCAATGCTTTAAAAGAGGGACTAGTCCCTAACCAAGAAGTAAGAATATGAGGACTTAAAGTGGTACTTAGTATGGATAGGATTATGGGTCTTATTCATGCATTGCACAAGTATGACTTAGGTTTACCTAGAAAGTGTTATCTTATATGATGTATTTTTAGATAGGATTGTGCTATAGTTGCCTTCCTTATTAAGATTGACTAAAGGTGAGATATTCCCTTGTCTATGAGAAATAAGCTAAGGATGAGATCCTAAGATGGTAAGTATGATTATGATGACTTAAAAGTCGTACTTAGTGTGGGTGGGATTATGGGGTCTCATCCATGCATTGCACAAGTATACTTTGAGGTTACTTGATAAGTAGTCCTCTTATGATATGAAGGACTAAGGGTTGACTAATTCTTATATGACGTCTATGTTGGAGACTTTGCTTATGATTATGATATTGTCTCTTATGCTGATAGTTTATGTTTCATGAAGTATCTCTTATGGTTATGGCATATGCCTTATGTTGACTAACCCTTATTGTATGTACTTCTCTACTAATGCATACTCTTGCCTACATTCTCATCAAATGTAGAGTCCTGTGATTTTGAGTTCCATTCTTGAAGATAGGTTTCTAGAAGTGCAAGGAGTTGAAGATTTGGTGAGTCCTCATAGCATCGAGGATTTGATTACCTTTACCTTATGTCTTTTATTTTCATGTCTTCAGACTATTGTATAGGTTGTGACCCAAGAGTATTCAAAGTTGTATTAGATGTTTTGAGACAAGTGTAGTAATACTTCCGCTTTGCTTTTATAAAGACTTTGATTATATGGAAAATGTTTTAAAATTTCCACATTTTTCTATTATCTTATGTTATGATATCCTAAGGGCTTGTATGAGACCCCTTCGGGGTCAAGTACGCCATGTTACATCTAGAGTGTATTCTTGGGTCGTGATAAACTTGGTAATCAGGGCACAAGGTTTGGAATTGTTCTAGGATGTCTCAAACCACCTCTAGTAGAGTCTTGTTCGTAAATGTGAAGCGTACCACATTTATGAATAAGAGGCTATTTGATGTTTAAGAAACTTCACTTCTTCATTCTCTAAGTCATGCCATAGAGTTTGGATCTATTAGGTCTTTCTCCTAATACGTGCCCTATGTTTTTCAGGGTATGGTTAATACAAGAGCAAATGCTAGGAGAGATGAGGAAGGCAATGTGGATCAAGAGGTTCCTCTCCAAGTTCCACCCCAAGCTCCTCTTCAAGCTCCAATTGACCCTATAGGGGAGAATGTTACTCATGCGGAGTTTAGGTAAATTATCCAAATATTTGCCCAAGATTTGACTACTCAAGCTCAAGCCGTGATGGCTTAAGTCAATAGAGAGATGGTAGCTCCGGTGAACCCTAATGTAAATTCCACAGTTTTAAGAGTGAGGGATTTTATGAGAATAAAACCTTTGGAGTTCTATGTCTCCAAAGTGGAGGAAAATCATCAAGGGTTTATAGTGAGATTTATAAGGTGCTAGCTATCATGGGGGTTACTTCGGGAGAGAAATTGGAGTTAGACACTTACCAATTGAGAGATGTATCACAAGTATTGTATGAACAATGGAAAGACAATAGGCCGGTAGGAGCGGGTCGAATAGAGTGGGAAGTGTTCAAATCGGCGTTCCTTGACATGTTGTTTCCCTGAGAGTTGAGGGAAGCTATGATGGAAGAGTTCATCAACCTTAGGCAAGGTAGCATGAATGTTAAAGAGTATGCCTTGAAATTTACCCAACTATCCAAGTATACTCCGTCTATGGTGGCGGATTTGAGAGATAGGATGAGTAGGTTCTTTACGGGGGTGTCCGACTTAGTAGCAAAAGAATGTCGTAAGACAATGCTACTTTATGATATGGATATCTCACGTCTTATGGTTTATGCCCAACAAATTAAGGTGTCAAACTTAAGGAAAAGAATAAGGAGACAAAAAGGTCAAGGACCGGTTATGGGAACTTCTCCAATGCTAAGTCTAATGGACAAGGTAGACCTAAGTTTAAACAAAGGTATTCCGGTCAAGATTCTCCCAATACCCCTAGGTTTAACCAAGAGAAAGGTAGTGGGTCTCCATTACTTAAGCCTACTTGCATCAAGTGTGGGAGAAACCACCATGGTAAGTGCCTAGCCGGCACGAAGGGTTGTTATGGTTGTGGAAAGAGTGGGCACAAAATAAGAGATTTCCCGGTGCTTAAGGCTAAGGGAAGGGAGGATAAGAAAGTTTCCACTAGTCGTTCGGATGAGATTACTCAAAAGAAGATTAGGTTCTATGTCCTCCAAGCTAGAGGTGAATACGAGTGACCTCCTAATGTAACTACCGATGTCTGTTTCATGCTTTATTAGATTCCAGCATTGTTTGGTCTTTTGTGACTTTATATGTTTAGACTTTGATGGTGTCTTGAGTATGTGGGGGCTGCATTATTTTTATGTGTTGTTTATAGTAGAATCCTACTTGGTCATTTTGAGCTTTGGGTATGTTGGTGAAGACTTGAGGGATATGGTGTTTAAGTAATGCCTAAATGTGTAGTAGTGCAATTGAGTAGCCTTTTCTAAAGAGTAGTAATGTAATTCACCTCGGTTTAGAATCCTCTTGTGTGAACAATATGAAATTTTAGTAATAATTTGCTCCGACCCTAGAATTGAAAGTAATGGTGCTTAGAAATTCCACTGAGGCTTACTCCCAAGGGTGAGATGGTGTGCTTAGATAGCAAAGTTATTGTGTGCTTATGTCTTTACATGCTTTCCTTATATGCATGTTCATAAAAAAGCATAGGTCTTAATAGAAATGACTTATGTGCATTGTTTTTCCTCATGTTGTAGTGCATTGAGTATAAGTTGCGTATAGACTTCATGAGATGAATTAATGAGCATGACTTAGTTTGGAATTGAAAGATTCCTCCTTGAATAAATGCTTTTTGAGAGAAAAATTGCATATAGGCTCCATGAGTGTATATTGAGCATGTTTTAGCTAGGAGATGGTAGTTCCTCCTTGAATATGAGTAGTTATTGAATTTTATGCATCTAGAGTTGTTAGATGTACTTCCTACTTCCTTGTGTTGCATTGAGTATGTTTATCTTGGAACTGAAGTTTTATTCCTTGTTTATGTGCATTTAGATGAGTTGCATGCATGATGGGTTGCAAGTCTAGAGTTGTTTCCTTTAAGAAGTGTTTAGAATCGTCATTCGAGGACGAATGTTCCCAATGGGGAGATATTCTAACACCTGGAAACTATTAGGCTAAACTACAGCCTTATGTGAGGGTTCTAGAGCTTGTCGTAAGGGTTAGAGTCATAGAAATGGTTTCCCATACTTATAATGAGGGGTTTAGGGTTAAAACGCCAAGGTACGACTCCCCAAGAACCAACCAAGGGTCCTTGAAAAGGACCCTAGAAACCACCCTAGAATCTTCCTAAGGCAGCACCCACGAAGGGACCCACACCCCGTAGGGGGATCCACACCTCGTGGATGGTCTCGTGGGTTAAGGCCCTAAAAAAGCACTTGCATAACCTCATCCACGGATGACCGTAACGGACCGTAGGTGACCCACGGCCCGTGGACATGGTCTCGTGGGTTTGGTGCAGTGAAGTCTTAAGTTGGTTTAAGTGTGGGTTAAGGGAACTTTGTAGAATTAATTAGTTATTAAGTTGTGTCATTTTATTAGTAATTAGACCACCTATATATAGCCATTAGACCCTTAATTAAGTGATTCCAAATCAATATTTTAATTTACCTAAAGGAACCCAAATTCCCTCGAAGAAATTCTCTCTCTAGAAAGAAGAAGAAGAAGAGGATCAAGCTAGGTCAAATTCTTCCAATCTTCCAAGCTTTGGGAGGCCTTTATAATCATGGTAGGATAGCTTATTCATCCATGGAGTCCCCTAGTTATACCCAATTGTGAAGATGAAATCCCCAATTCAAGTTAGGTTCCTACCAATATTGTGGGTTAAGTTGAGTATGAATCCAATTGAGGGGATATTGCTTGTTTATGATTGATTTAGTGGTGAATCATGTTATTATGATGATATTATATGTTTTCTATGGCTAATCCTAGTTTAATTGATGAAAGTGTAGTAATGTGGGTTTATTCCTTGTGAAGGGAAATTGAAGACTTACAGATGATCTTCTGGAATTGGTGACTTGTATAGTAATAGTTCAAGAATAAAAGCAAGTAGACATGAATTGAACTAGATTATAGTACATGTGATGGATCATGACTAGTAAAGCTTGAAGTTGAACCTTTATGATGATTTATGACTAGAATTTCTTAATAATGAAGAATGTGATTAGAATGCCTTGAAATCTAGGTATGAATGATGATTGTAAGAAGTAAAGGTTTGAGAGTAAGGCTTGTAGTCATAAAGGTAGAATTCTAGGGCTTTGAAAGTAAAGCTATTATGTTGAATTATGCTTGTAGTGACTTTGAGAGTGAAGCCTATATGAGAATGGTACACTAGTACCTATCATTGTTGTGGAAGGACATTACCCACCTCATCCACCTTATAAATGTTTGAATGTTTGAAGTGATAGAATCACTTGAAAACTGCATTGGTTGTCAAGGACATCCCTCCATGAGTCATGAGTTATGTAAGGTTTAATAATTAGTCTAAAGGGGTGTATGCTTGGCCCCAATGGATATTCACAATGAGAAGGAAGTTTAAACATAGTCGGGTCCGGGTCTCCAAGAAGAGAGGATGCTCACACCTAGTTGAGTCTGGGCTTCCAAAGTAAAGGGGGAACTCTCACATAGTATAGTTCGAGTTTTCAGAAACGTAGGTCTCATGAGATGGAAGCCTTCGCATAGAGAAGTCGGGGTCTCTAGTAACAATCTCTTTATCCAATGAACTAAGACATACTTGGAAAGGTATCTCCAAGTGTTCAAAAGCATTAATGAACTTAGACATGCTTAATGAAGTATCTCATTGTTTTCAAGTTAATAATTAACTTAGACATGCTTAATGAAGTGTGTCATAGTGTTCACGATAATATAGAAGAGGAACTAAGATGTACTTAAAGAAGTACCTCCTAGTGTTACAATGCTTTAAAAGAGGGACTAGTCCCTAACCAAGAAGTAAGAATATGAGGACCCAAAGTGGTACTTAGTATGGATAGGATTATGGGGTCTTATTCATGCATTGCACAAGTATGACTTAGGGTTACATAGAAAGTGTTTTCTTATATGATGTATGTTTAGATAAGATTGTGCTATAGTTGCCTTCCTTGTTAAGATTGACTAAAGGTGAGAGATTCCCTTGTCTATGAGAAATATGCTAAGGATGAGATCCTAAGATAGTAAGTATAATTATAATGACTTAAAAATCTTACTTAGTGTAGGTGGGATTACAGGGTCTCATCCATGCATTGCACAAGTATGCTTTGAGGTTACTTGAGAAGTAGTTCTCTTATGATATGAAAGACTAAGGGTTGACTAATGCTTATATGATGCATATGTTGGAGACTTTGCTTATGATTATGATATTGTCTCTTATGCTTATAGTGTATGTTTCATGAAGTATCTCTTATGATTATGGCATATGACTTATGTTGACTAACCCTTATGTTATGATTTTATGATGTTATACTAGCTATCATATTTAGTACTTTTGTACTAATGCATACTCTTTCCTACATTCTCATCAAATGTAGGGTCCGGTGATTTTGAGTTCCATTCTTGAAGATAAGTTTCTAGAAGTGCAAGGGGTTGAAAACTTGGTGAGTCCTCATAGCATCGAGTATTTGATCACCTTTCCTTTATGTCTTTTATTTTCATGTCTTGAGACTATTGTATGAGCTATGACCCAAGAGTATTCAAAGTTGTATTGCATGGTTTGAGACAAGTGTAGTAAAACTTTAGCTTTGCTTTTATAAACACTTTGATTGTGTGGAAAATGTTTTAAAATTTCCGCACTTTTCTATTATCTTATTTTGATATGCTAAAGGCTTGTATGAGACCCATTCGGGGTCAAGTACGCAATGTTACATCTAGGGTGTACCCTTGGGTCGTGACAGTTGTTCCAGTTGAGCAATTAACTCATTCTGCAAAGTAATGATAGGGTTTGTTACTGTGATCTCATTCAAACCTATGTTCTCACCATTTCTAGTCATCTTTTCTTTTCCTTTCAATAGATTTTGGCCCCCGAAGGAATCTTTAGTGAATTTATATCTTGTGAAGTACGAATGCTCATCCAGTTTCTCAACATAGATCAGTTTTAGTTACGTGAGAAATGAAAAACAACTCAAAAGTAGCTATGTTAGTTATTGTTTCTAATAAGAAATATAAATAAATTGATATAAGAATAAACATATAACGGTCATTTTGCTTGAAGCAGATTAATCCACGAATGTATTTTGGGTGAAAGGGAGGACTCAAAAGGAAGGATTTTGTTTTTCTTTTGTTAGTTCATTTGAATGAATCAATAAATTCAAATTTCATAAAGTCTTGCTAACTTCTTCCATTCATATCTTTTTAGGTGAAATCCTTCAAAATCCTTCAAGAAAAGGGAGAATAAAAATTTACAGGATAGGGACCGAGTCTTAAGTAAGCTGCCTACGTATCCATCTGAGGAATTCAAGTCCAGTATAGTCTGAATCAGTCTTGGCAATTTTTCAAACATTGATTATTCAGTTTCTTCTCCACTAACAAAATCAATGATTGGCATTAGCGTGCTAACACTTTTTCCAGACATTGTAGAAAGTTAACCTTTCTCAGACGGAGATATAGAAATTTAGAAGATTTTTAAAGTTCTCATATATTTTTTGAGAAACTTAGACAACACTTAAGGAGTAGTTTGGACGGACTTTGCTGTTGTGGATTTCATATATGCTTAGAGTGTTCTAAAAAATAGGAGTGGATTGATTCTGCTTTAGAAAAAATAACATATTATAACACAAAACAATTATATCAAGTAGCATACAAAAAGTTTATATCGTGTCTTAAACGTGTGACCTTTTTATGCCAAAGGTGGGCCTAACGAATTGAAGGATATGTATGTCATTTAAGACAATTCATTATCCCCAAAATGTTTGATAGGACTCGCAAACGTTTGACAATGACAAAAAGAAGTACAAATAAAAGCAATCCCACGCATGGGATGATAACAAGTTTCAAACTACCTTCGGTCCTTCATCAAGTCTAATTCTCTTTGCGACCTCGACTTCGTCCCATATGAAGTATCTATTTGTCCATAAATGATCATGTCTTGCATTTTGTATTGCTTTAGCTCGGTTATGACTTTGGCATCCTTTGAATTTCGATGCTGATGAGCCAACTCATTCTTGTCATACTTCTCTTGAAGTCAGTGGAGTCGAACTTGATGTTTAGCATCTGTGACATGATGAGAGACATTTGGATCGTATTCGATGGTTCCGGAAAGGTTCTTCGTCAACCATTCTTTGTACTCATCAGAACATTCAGGTTGAAATCTATTTGGCACTGGCTCACCCAACACCCTTCGAGTTTTCCATACTTGAACTATCTTTGCAGAAAAAACGACTTTACCATTCTCATGATCCGTTGCAAATTTTCTCATGTCTGCAGTTTGGGGAAGCTCTTGTTTTCCCCCTAATTTCCTAAGGACTCGAGCGGGATCATAAGGCCGAGTCCTTTCTTAATCCGGAGAATATCAAGAAAGGGATCCCTTCACCTCGGGTCACGACTTTTCTTGTTACCATACTTTCGATTGACCATTGCACATTTTCTTCTCTTAATCCCCAAAGTCTTAGATACCAGAATTTTTGACCCCTCCTTTCTATGGAAATGGTTAAGGTGTAACCACTAACTGTGGCAAGAAAGTTTGTTTGTTCAAATTTTGGGATCTGGTTCCTGTGGATCATGGGCTTTAAGCAAGTGTTTTATCATCAACCATTTAAGTGTCAAGTTGCATCCTTGAAAGAAACGTTAACCACTTTGACACTTATCTAAAGCCCTATAAATGTCGACAAGAATCATGGGCACCAAAGTGAAGTACTTGATTGCCAACCCGTAGTCTACCCCATTAAAAATGGCATGAGTGACCATTACTACACTCTAATGGATAGTTTAGTTTGGGCTTTAAGAGAATACCATTGTCCAAAGTAAGCATATCGCAAAAGAAAAAGGACGTGCTTTCTTCCAAGTTTGCTCCGAACAAAATTCTTCTTTAAACCTTTCGAAAGCCCTTGCACGCCCAAATCGACGATAAATCTTCTATAGTGGAATGTTTGGTCTGGAAAGCTTATCCATCTATTCGGCTTTGAAAAGTAAGAGTTCTTTTTTTATTTTGTCAAAGTCCCGTATATGAGGAATACGGAGATCGCTCTCGGGGTTATGTTTCCTTTTGTTACACATGCCTATGCTCTCGTAACTAGCAAGAAATTTTTTGATGGTCGGATTCACTTCTACATCCCCAAAATGGAATACCATGTTTTTACCATCCCAAAATTGCACCATCGTTCCAATCAAATCAGGACAAGCCTCGTTTTCTATCAGTAACGGTAGATAACCTATATTGTTTTGGACCTCTTTCTTGTCTTCACTATTCATGAACTTCTACCACACTTGGAGATAACGGTGAGGTAGAGTCACCATTCGAGTGGTTTGTACACTGGATCCATTCTTCAAAAAAGAAAAGAAAAAGGTAATTCACCCCACCCCTAATGGATAATGGATTTGTTTAAAATGATATACACATCCTTCAATTGAACACATATAAATGATTGTCCTTTTATTGACCATGGGTCAAATAGACATAAGATAGGCTTCCAATGGGACCAACACACCTTGGATATTGGGTCATCTTAGTTCAAATGCGCTAAATTGAGGGATTCAGGTTTTGTTCTACGCTAGTTGACTAAGAATGGCTTTTGAAAGACCGGGGCCCAAGCGGACAACTTAGGTTGAAACTACGACAACCATTGGACACATGACGTACTAATAAATTATTGGTCATTCCGAAAAGGGTTAAGTATAAAAAAGACCGGTTGCGGTTTCGCAAAATCGTTCTCTAATATATTGTATTTATGTCGTGGAGACGGAAATGCCATGAATATAAATGATAGTTAATATCATCATAAAATAAATATATAAAGCACAAATAAATTAAATATCACAAAATCAAATTATTAGTCAAATAAGAAATCAAGTCCAATGGGTAGAACCTAATCAATTCCCCATTAGAGTTGCTATTTCAGTTATGTCGTAATTTTACTATCTTTAGAAAATTCACTTTTTAAAATATTCAAAGTATAAAATAATTTAATAAAAATACTTAGAAAAGAGTCGCCACTTAATTTTTTAAAGAAATTAAGAAAACTTAATTTAAAAAGGCCTTAACAAATTAAGTCTTTATCAATTCAAAGAAAAGGGGTAAAAGGTTCTTATTTCTAGCACTTAAAGTAGCCGCTAACACGCGGTGATTAGAATTTTAATAAAACTAGATTAATTAGACATAATAATTTAAACCAATTTGGTCATGAAAACTATTTTAAATTAATTAAAAAAAAGTTTTGCCTAAAGATATTCAAAAAAAAATACAAGACTTGATATAAAAATGAAATTTTATTATAGTAAGATAACATTTATAGTTCATCTTTTGGTGATTTTACTTAAATTAAACTAAATCAAATAAAGGGATAGAGTTAAACAAATCACAAATAAGCAAATAAGCATAAGTCAAATAACTACAGAAATAATTGACTTAGGCCCAAGTCTAGTTGCTGAAAATGACTTGGGCTTCATCCCAAATTAAGCTTCAAGAATTGCTGCAATTGGGCTTCTTTGCCCATTTTTAAGCTTGAAACTTATGGATTTAGACCCATTTGTTGTGTGTATCAGCTGTATATATTTTTGTATATTAGCATATATCTGCTTCTTCCACCTGTATTTTTGCTTCCATTTCTCTTGTTTCAGCTTCCCTTTTACTGCACGATAACTTCCATTGAAGAGGCAGACTCGAAAAAAAACTCAAGAATATGCAACGGAGACTCCAAAATGGAGTCGGGTGGATTATATGCACCGAAAGAAAAGAAAAGAAATTAGCATCTATGAACGGGCTGACAAACTCAACTGAATGTAATAGCGTATGAAGGGAACATGACTAAATTTCACACTACATCAATGTTTTGAATCAATGGCTTTAACTTAGTTGGAAACAATCAAGGCAATTTGAAATTTGAACACATGATTGCTTGGTTAAAACTTCTATGTATAAAGCTCAATTAAAGATAAAGAGGCAAGACAAATAAATAAGAAACCTTTAAAATACTAAGGTTTATCATTGAGGTCATCTAATCATATTTCAAATTTGCCAAAAGAAGGGTCAAACTAGTAGTTTCAAGCCTCCTAAACCCTCACAAGAACCCAAGTCATGCTTAGACTAACTAGATCACACTAACACTTACCGCTAGATTTTAACACATTGAATTGAAATAGGCATCTTTCAGTAATAATAAATGTAAACGGAGCAGTCAAGAAATAACCAAACCTCAAGAAGTAGGCAGTGATTAACAGATGCTCAATTGCTAACATAGAAGAAAATAATACCAACAAACAAGCTCAAACTCCAATACACGAGAACTCCAAAATATTGAAAAGAAAATGTCATTAAGGAATAAAATAACACTTGATCATCATATAACTGCAACAATAATGTAAACTAGGTTGATGGTTATGTAGTGATGATCCTATTGTGGTAGGTTTGGGAAACACATATGAGAAATCATAGCAAATTTTATAACAATGGCATCCTTGACCATTATTTCACTTAAGCTACAAGATCGAATATTGGAGCATGGAAACCTACTGAAATATTTAATCTAGATTTTAACTAAAAATTCATAGCCAAGAAAAGAGAAGCTAGATAAGTACATGAGGGATAACAGGACAACTTTGGATGTCCAATAAACAAGACATGCTTGCAAGATATGTACAAAAAAAAAATGAGCAGAGATCAACATAGCTAGCAATATATTCATGGCATGGCTGAGCTAATATGATTAGGCTAAAATTTGGCCTTTTGAACCTAACATTTACACACTAAAAATTTGGAACAAAATGCAACAGCAAAGATACCACACTATTAATGAATTCAGAAACCAAATATCACTATCTATCTATTAATAATAATCAATATATTCTAGCCTATGACTAAGCATTTCACCTTGATCGAAATAGATAGCTGATCATAAATTTATGATTCAATCGTTTAATGACTTAAATCAGTAGGGTATTGAACAAGGCAAAACACATTAATGGAAAAGAAATCTAAGACTAAATTTGACCAGAAGGACACATTATCTAAGAAACAAATTAAGATTAGAAAGAAATTTTACCTTTACGAGGACAGCGAACTAAGACAAACGAGCTGACGAGCTTCCCACTACTACTGACCAACAAACAGGTATAAGAACTTGAAAGTAAAATAAAAAATTTTAGGCTCAAACCTTCGTGGGTTCGATTTCGAAGAATACTATTTTCCAACCTTCAAATTTCAATTCCCTCCTCTAAATGGCACCAATACCAGGTATTTATTGAAAAAATAAAGGTTGGAATTCAAATAGTCATTTGAGCGGGAGATGAGAGATTGATTGGAAAGAATGGAAGGAAAAACAAGCAAGAGGAGAACATAACCCCAAAATTTCGAATTCGATGTGACATCTCTTGATCCGCATCAGATTTGGGTGAGATCTGTCTCAGCCAAAGTCAACAAATCTTGTTCCGAGGTCGGTAATCTTTGAAAATGGGGAGAGGGACTGACATGGGTGATGGGCGGATGAAGAACTAGGGTTCTTCTCTTGACTTTTGCGGTTTTGGGAAGAAGAAAGGGGAGAGTAGCGCGCGTGAAAGTTTGAAAAGACAAGGAGAGACCAATGCGTGAGGGCGTGGGAATATAGGGTGTACCATTATGTGCGTTATATGTAAAAATATATCTATATATGTGCAGATGTGCAAGAATCAAGAAAATTCCCCATTTTATTTAAAACATAGCCACTTGAGTTGCTATTATTAGATTAGCTATAACTAAATTTGGCCAAAGTTAAAATGAGATGCATAATTATCGATTAATTATTTGAGCTTCTTAATTTAAACAAGACGAAATAATTATCAAGACATAAGTTCATTACTTAAGATAGAAAACTAATTATACAAAATTATAAAATTCACTAATTTAAAGGAAATAAATATGTATTTTTGCTAAACACTATATTTAGGTTATTTATTAAATAATTATATAAAAGATGAAAATTATACAAACCAATATGTATAATTATATAATTATTTCTGAAAAATACTAACAAAAACTAATTAGAAAGAGATTTTAAAATATATATTTTTTTAGGATTCTTCAAAGCCGATTATTTCAAATTGTTTAAAATTGAAGAAGCTCGATAGTTAACTCGAATTGCATAGGCTAAAAATTGTGTGTCAACAATATTTTAAGAAAACAAAGATAAAGACATATTTCAAAGTTATAGATTAAAGGTCTTCAAAAATTCTTTGTAGTCCTAATATGATTTTATTTTATTTAGAAGAAAAAAGTGCTAGATACTTAAATGTCTGAAATATTTCTCACGTACACGATTTATTTATATCGAATATCTACCTATAATTGATTTTAAAAATAAATAAAATTGCATACACATAGAGCAAATCCAGATAAAATTGGTACCTCTTCAATGTAGATCGGAAATTTAAATCGTAAATTAAATTTTTCAGAAAAACTGAAATATCATTGCTTTTATGTTTGTGCATATTTAAAAAATTGTATTCACCTCTTGTTAGATCTAATGAATTTAACATGCATGACTATGTTATATCTAGAATAGATGAAATGTATATATAAAAATTGAAAATAGAAAATCATTTCTAAAATATTCATTAATAATAAGGATCCCTTTATTTTGATCAGATATACACAAAAATCTACATAGACCAACAGAAGAATTTATTTACAACTATTGAACATGCAAAATCATTTTTAAAAACTCAACAACAAAAAAATAATCAATAAAACAGTACCTCATTGAGATTGAATAGAAAATTCTAATTTTTACATCATAAAATTCAATAAAGTTATACCTCAAGATTTTCTTGCATCGCTTGAAGGGAAGAGACTTAGTGTTTTTGTAAGAACACAATATTTTGTCAAAAATATACACCACACTAAGGTTTTGTCTAAAACAAATATAATATATGGGTCCCATGGAGAAATATTTATTCACTTTGACTTCAAAATTTGTTTTTTTTTTTTAATGTTTATTTCAAGAAATTAATTTTAGAACCCTTCATTTTAAATGTAGATAATTTTCCTCTCTTGAAAATAGTTTCTACTTAATAAAAATCAAATTTTTTTTTAATATAGTCTTAATTTTGATAATCATTCAACTTAACTTTGAATCTATTTATTACATTGACCATCTTACTTAAATTGGTTATTTGACATCTAATTATCATAGATTCTTCAAGTACATATATTTACCAAATATTTTATGATCAACATAATCGATAGATAGATCTCTATATTTTCCGTGCTTAGTATCTGAACATATTTAGACGTAATTTTTTTATTCAAAAACTCAAGGATCGTGGTGACACTTCACTAATCCTCCGTTAGATAAGTCAATTGTTTCCCGAAATACGAAAATCAATTAAACATACGGAAATAAATGAAATAGCGATAACAAGTCATAACTTTGCTTTCATATAAGTATGTAAATGTGGAAAATATCAATTACAAGAAAAGGTATTAGAAGTTAAATATAACTTTTGAAATATGAATACACTATCTGAAATGATACAAGACTAAAAAGTAAAATATAAAGCTTATAGCTGATCATGGTCAACATTTGGTAGACAAATTCATATTGGTGATTTGATTTCTCAATAAATCTATAATATAATTTATGATTTATTTGCATATTTGTGTAAGGATTTAAGAGATGGTGAAAACATAAACAATCGAAACATTCATAAATCCTATCAATTATTCATGATCGTAGAACTACATGATTTTCACATATATATAAATGTAGTAATTCAATCAAGAATGCATGACCAGATCAGCCATAGTGTTCTTCGAGAATCTTGATTTGAATTGAGCGTAAGTCTTTTCTTTATTATTCTTCAAAAGTTGTTTCGCTCTCCTGCCTTACACTTTATGAATAGCTTTGATGGATAAGACTATAACTTTTTGGCAGAAAGAGGACCCTTTTAATCTTAAGAGTTTTTAACAATATTCCACTTTCCATCATTGTGAGTTGTGGAGATGGTGGGTAGTTTTAAAACTACCAAGTAACTCCCCATTTTTATGGATAGTTGGAAGTTACTAGGTAACTTCCCTACCACATCTTTATGGGTTGTTGGAAGTTACTACGTAACTTTCTCACTTCCCCACACATGTTTAGGATTTAACTTGTATTAATTATTAAACCAAAATATAATTACGTAGGCCATAGAAATTTACATTGTCCCACTTGCCGCACGACCTTTAACTTAATGGTTTAATATGCATGTTAATCGCTATGTGCACAATTAATGCTAAATCCGACATCATTCGTCGTCATTAATTAAATCAGCTAATATGAGTCATGGCGGTTGTACACTTCTTTGTTTGGCATAGTCTCTTCCATGCACTACAGTATTAGTATATTACCTAACACAACCTTTCAAATACATAATGGGTCTACAATAATGCTTAGAATACTTTATATAAGTCAGAACCTGTCATCATCATTCTCAACATTACGTATACAAGAGAAAATAGGTAACAATAGAAACATATATATATTGAGCTCAAAGTGTCAATTTACATGAACATAATAAAATCTTTACATAAAGTCATTCATTGCCATCAATAATACCCATTCTTTCAACATGATCAACAAATGTTTTGGGTGGTAATCCTTTCGTCAAAGGATTGGCAATCATAAGTTTGGTGCTAATATGTTCATTTGTCACTTTATGTTCCTGGACATCTTCCTTAACCAAAAAGTATTTCAATTCCATATGTTTGGCAACCATTTAATACTTATCGTTTTAGAGAAGAAGACTGTTGCATTATTATTACAATAAATTTTTAGCGGCTTGGAAATACTGTCGACTAGTCCAGGTCATGGAATAACGTTCTACAGCCAATTAGCCTGAACAGTTGCCTCAAAGCATGCCACAAACTCGGCTTCCATAGTGGATGCAACTATAAATATTGCTCCTCCAGCTAACAGGAACAAATATCCAAATGTAGATTTTATTGTATCCACACAACCATCATAATCTGAATCTGAATACCAAATCACTTCAAGATTATCAGATGTTCTATAAGTGAGAAAATGATCTTTAGTTCCTTGCAAGTATCGCAACACTTTCCTCACAGCCTTCCAGTGATCCATTCATGGATTACTTTAATATTGGGCCACTATTCCAACAACAAAATTGATGTCTGATCTCGTATATGTTTGGGCATACATTAGACTCCCATCTATTGATGCATAAGGAATATCATTCATTTTCTTACGTTCCAATTCATTCTATGGACATTGATTGAGACTAAATTTATCTCCTTTCTGAATTGGAACGGGACTTGATGAGCATTTTCCCATTCTAGATCTCTCTAAAACTTTATTAATAAAGGCTTTCTGAGACAAACTCAATAATCCTTATGATCTGTTTCGAATTATTTCTATCCCAATCACATAGGATGCCTCTCCCATATTTTTCATTTCAAAATTGTTAGATAGATATCTTTGGTATCATGCAATAAACCAAGATCATTAGTAGCAAGCAAGATGTCATCAACATACAAGACTAACATAATTGTCACAACCCAGACCATTGGGATTGGCACCCACACTAACCCTTCGGTGGGAGAACCATTAACACTAATTAGTTAACCAACTCTAATCAAATACTACAACATTAAAGTTACGGAAGCAAGTTAAATAGCTAAAGACTGAAGTTCCTATACACTTCCAAAAGATCTAAGAACTAAACAATGTGGAAATACACCTAGAACCTGAAAGTCAATGTACAAAAACTCTAACAAGATCCATAAGTCTAAACAAGAAGGGATACAACCCTAAACTAATGAACTAATTAACTAACTAGAAAAGTCTTAGTCCGAAATGTAGACATAGACGAAAGGAGAACTCATGATGACAGCCTGGAAGAACTGGCTCACCCTTGAATTCGATCAACGATCACTGATCTTCTAAACGAGGTCTGTCAAAAGCCGCCTGAAGATGCCCTGTACTCAACAAAGAAAGAGCAAGTGCAGTATCAGCACACAACCACAGTGTACTGGTAGGATCACACGGCTATCCCACTAAGTGCAACATATATAAGTCATAAAACAATATAACAGCATGCATAGATCGAACATATACAATATCATCATCATTTAAGAACAACGTACAATTTCAGAATTCTCAAATATCACAGTTATGTCAAGTCATTGGTTCTCTCATGGAAGTCAAACCCAAACTGTTAGCATACCAGAACGTGGTACGCGATCCAATGATTAACCCAAAACGTGGTAACTGATCCAACTAGTGTGTCGGAATGCAACACCCGATCCATTCAACAAGACACAATCAGAATCACAAAGTACATTCTCATAATCACACAATCAAGTCATGATTCAAGACATTCATCATTCATATATCCTCATTTACAATTAATGTGATCAATAATGCAACATTCGCATACATACATGTATCATAATGAAGCAAGAACAAATATATATCACACAATCATAGAATCACAACCATCACCTACCTTAAAACAAGCTTGAAACCCTAAGAAACTGGATTCTTCCCTTTCCAGATTCGTTTTACTTGTTCTTGGCCTACAAACAATCAATAACACAGGAATCAATAAGCAATCACTAATTACCCGAATTACTAACAATTCTATCAACCCTAGATAATACCCATGATCCCACTATCCAAATTAGGGCTTTTCCCACCATAATTCTCAGATCAAAATTCTTCCCCTTCGATAACTACCCATTAGATTACGTTCTATGGATCGAAAAATGGATTCGAGGAGTTAAAACCTTACCTTTAGCCTTAAAAATGGTGGAAACTGTTAAGAATCTCCTACGGTTCGTCTCCTTTCTCTTTAAGTAGAAAAGTGCAGAATAAAGACGTTTTGGGGTTTATTTCCGATTTAAGTCACGTCAGACCCGACACAACGGTCCTCACACAACAACAGCGACCCCGCCTTGGCGGAAGAAATCTCACCCCAATGGCTTGCATGGAGCCAGTGAGCTATTTTAAAAATTCCAAGACACCATTTGACCACACACCTTCAACCAATAACACTCAGAAATTACTCGTTCACGCTAAGATCAATTTCGGGAGTTATACTCACCAGAATTAAATTATATAAAGTCGTACAGGTTCCTTAACAACTTATCTATTTACTCATGGGATCAAATTCATAATTATATCATCCAATTGCTACCAGATTTCCATAGACCTCACAGACTCCGATTTTGTCCAAATCTGGACTAGGTTTGGAAATCTCAAATTACTACGAAAAAGATTTTTAACCCAAAAAAATTCCCTTTTGGAATCCCTATAACGACGGAATCCGATCATTACAATAGATAACAATTTACCCATCACTCATCCCCGAGTGACAAACTTAGGAAAAACAGGCTAAAGAAGAATGGCGTAGTACCTGAATCAATGAACAATTGGGGATACTTGTGTCGCATGTCCCTCTCGGTCTCCCAAGTAACTTCCTGAACTAGACGATGTTTCTATTAAACTTTCACGGACTTAATCTCTTTGGTCCTCAGCGTACGCATATCCCGATCAAGAATTTCAATTGGTTCCTCCTCATAT
The DNA here is from genome assembly GCA_029582605.1 of Solanum gracilifrons. Classification (NCBI taxonomy): domain Eukaryota; kingdom Viridiplantae; phylum Streptophyta; class Magnoliopsida; order Solanales; family Solanaceae; genus Solanum; species Solanum gracilifrons. The sequence goes on along the minus strand of JAJOOH010000239.1, from coordinate 51,205 downwards.
TGGAGGTCTTTGTCTTTTCAACATGGAAACATGAAATACCGGATGAACCCCCAGATAGGTTAGGAGGTTAGGCTAATCTATACGCCACTGACCCTACACATTCAAGAACCTCAAAGGGACCAATGTATCGCGGACTTAGTTTTCCCTACTTTCCAAATCTCATCACCCCTTTCATGGGTGATACTTTAAGAAGAACATTCTCACCGGTTTGAAACGCCATGTCTCTTACCTTATGATCTGTATACTTCTTCTGTCTACTCTGGGCTGCTAGAAGGTTAGCTTGAATACTCCTCACCTTATCTTTAGCATCCTTCACCAAATCAACCCCCAAAGGTCTCACATCTCCAGCCTCGAACCATCCAATGGGTGATCTATATCACCTCCCACATAGTGCCTCAAATGGTGTCATATCTATGCTGGAGTGATAACTATTATTATAGGAGAACTCATAAAAAGGTAGGAATTTATCCCAATGCCCTCCAAAATCGATCACACATGCCCTCAACATATCTTCTAATACTTGAATAGTCCTCTCCAACTGCCCGTCCATCTGTGGATGGAAGGTTGTACTAAAAGTGAGTTGTGTGCCCAATTCAGCATGTAATTTCATCCAAAACTTGGAGGTAAACTGAGTACCATTATCTAAGATGATAGAAAGGGGCACCCCATGCAACCTCACTATCTCTTTCATTATACCTTAGCCAATTGTTCAGCATTATAATCTATTCTTACCGGAATGAAATGGGCTGACTTCGTCAATCTATCAACCAATACCCAAATAGAGTCTAACTTCCCCAAAGTCTTGGGAAGACCAACCACAAAATCCATGGCTATCCTTTCCCACTTTGCCACAAATTCCGCTATATCCTTCTTCATGCCCGGCCACCAATAAATTCACTTCAAATCTCGGTATATCTTGATCACACCCGGATGTATGGAATATCGTGAACCATGGGATTCTGTCAACTATTTCTGAATCAAATCATCAACTCGATAAACACAAATCCTTCCCTTAAAACTAAGCACACCTTCCGCATCAAGAGTGGTCTATTGTGCCTTACCAATCGTAGTCTTCTTCTTAAGTTCATTCAAATTGTCATCCTTAAATTGCTTGGCCTTGATTTCCTCAAGGAACGTGGCCCTTACTTCAATACTAGCTAACACTCCACCTCTTAGATGCCAACTGCATGAACTTAGACTCTAAGGTCTAAATTTCCTTAGGCAAAGGTCACTTAGTTACACTCAAGCAAGCTAAACTACCTATACTTACCGCCTTTTGACTCAAAGCGTCTGCCACTACATTAGGCTTACCCAGATGGTTTTGAATGGTGACATCATAATCTTTAAGTAACTCCATCCACCTTCTTTTTCTCAAATACAGATCCTTTTGAATGAATACATACTGCAAGTTGCGATGATCAGTAAAGACCTCACACTTAACACCATAAAGGTAATGCCGCCAGATCTTAAAAGCAAACACTACCGCTGCCAACTCCAAATCATGTGTTGGATAATTTCTCTCATGCACCTTCAATTGACACGATGCATAATCTATGACATTCTTATCCTGCATCAACACAGCACCCAAACTAGAATTTGAAGCATCATAATAAACAATAAAATCTTTACCTACCACCGGTAATGCTAGGATAGGTGTTGTGGTCAAGAGAGTCTTGAGCTTTTGAAAGCTATCCTCACATTTTTCAGTCCATTCACATGGTATCTCCTTTTTGATCAAATTTGTCAATTGAGTGGCAATAGAAGCAAAATTCTTCACGAATTGACGATAGTAGCTAGTGAGCCCGTCAGAACTCATAACTTCCGTCACAGAGCTAGGCCGAACCTAATTCTTAATTGCCTCAATATTTTCAGGATCTACCAGTACCCCATCTTTTGAAACTACATGCCCCAAAAATGCAACCGAAGTCAACCAAAATTCACACTTAGAGAATTTAGCATACAACCTTTGTTTCCCAAGAATACCCAGAACAATACGAAGATAGTCGGCATGCTCTTCCTCACTTTTCGAATACACCAAAATATCATCAGTAAAGACTATGACAAATGAATCAAGAAATGGTTTGAACACCCTATTAATTAAACTCATAAAAGTTGCATGTGCATTAGTCAAGCCAAAAGACATAACTAAAACCTCATAGTGCCCTTAGCGGGTTCTAAACGCCGTCTTAGGCACATCCTCAAGACTAATTTTCATCTGATGGTAGCCAGACCATAGATCAATCTTGGAGAAAACTGATGCACCTTGCAATTGGTCAAAAAGATCATCTATTCGAGGAAAATGATACTTTTTTTGAATAGTGACCCTATTCAATTGCCGGTAATTTATACACATTCTCATACTACCATCCTTTTTATTAACAAAAAAAACTGGGGCACCCCATAGGGAAGCACTAGGTCGAATAAATCCCGTATCAAGAAGCTCTTGGATTTGAGTCTTAAGCTCTCTTAATTCCATCGGAGTCATGCGATATGGAGGGATAAAAGTGGGGCGAATACCAGGTTTTAAATCAATGTAGAAGTGTATATCTCTATCCAGAGGCATACTAGCCAAGTCATTAGGAAACACTTCTCTAAATTCTGACACCATAGGAATAGACTCAATAGATGGAGTATCAACCTCAACATCACTAATATGAGCCAAATAAGCCAAACAACCTTGCCCTACTAGTCTCCTAGCCCGAATAAAGGATATGATCTTAGCTTACTTAGGCTTGTACACCCCTTCCCACTCTAACTTTTCCCTTCACGAAATTTCTAGAGTTACGGACTTAGTATTACAATAAAGCACAGCATAATAGGGGGAGAACCAAGTCATCCCTAAGACTATATCAAATTTAGTCATATCCAAAATCTCCAAATCAGCCCAAGTCTGGAAACCCATAAAAAAAATAGGACAAGCACGATAGACATGGGTGAATATGACTGACTTTCCAACTGGGGTAGAAACATGGTTGGGGGCATCAAGTATATCACAAATCATATCAAATTCTGAGGCAAATTGCACGAATACATATGAATAAGTAGGAACCGGATCAAATAACACATTAGCTATCCGGTCACAAACAAGAATAGTACTTGTGATCACCGTGTCAGACGCCTCTGCCTCATTCTTTCCCAGAAAGGCGTAACACCGATCCCTATCCTTATGTCGAGCGACTTTCCTACCAGGTTGCACATTACCCCTGCCTGCGTTACTATTTCCTCTACCTCCACGGCCTCGCTGATATCCTTCTCGCCAACCTTGTGGACGCCCTCGACCATTGTTACCATTCCCCATGGGTACCACTGCTTTAGATGGCTGTCACGCAGAATCTAACACTCGAGGGTAGGGATAATATCTCCTCATATGCCCAGGTTCTCCACAATTGTAGCAAGTACAGTAAAAAAATAGCCTGTTGCCCGTCAAAGGTGCGACTCCCTGGCTATCCTGAATCAAATTATGAGGTGGAGTTCTTGAGTAATTACCTATAGAGGCAGGCATGGCGGACTAAATTTGCCTGGCTGCAAGTGTTGGCCTCCTGACCCCTTGGAATACGATTCTTGAAAGTTGCCCGAGTTCTTGGCCCTTTTTGCTAATGCCTTAGCCTGACCGTCTCGCCTCACCCTCTCCACTTTCTTAACAAAGTCTATTACCTCATTAAAGCTCCTCCCTGCGGAGGTCATATGAACAGATAATACCTGCAACTCAGAATTTAGTCCCTTAATAAATAAACGGATCCTCTCTTCCTCTGTAGTCACCAGTTGTGTAGCATATCTAGACAACGCATGAAACTTGGCCTCATAAGCATCCACAGACATACCACCTTGCTCCAAAGCCATGAACTCATATTTCTTACGATCCCTCTAAGTCCTAGGCACATACTTCTCCAAAAACAAAGCATGAAATTGGGTCCAAGTAAGTGGAGGTAAAACTGAAGATCTGCATTCCATATAAGCTCTCCACCACTACTTAGCCTCACCTTGAAGCTGAAAAGTCATGAACTCAACCCCATGTTGATGGACAATTCCCAACTTATGAAGCCTCTCATAGCAGTCTAAGATAAACTCATAAGCATCCTCACTCTCAGATCCAAGAAATACAGGAGGCTTTAGCTTCAAAAATTTAGTCAAAATTTTATGCTCATTACCAGTCATAACATAACCTAACAAAGGACGGAAGAAAGCATCATTACCTACATTTTCTCCCACATTGGGGACAGTGATAGCAATAGGAGGATTGGCGGGATCTTGAGTTACTTGAACAGAAGGAAGCACTTCAGCACAAACCAACCCTTTCAGGAATGACATGATCTACTGAGCTAACACTGGGTCGATGGGAGGAATGCTTGTTGTCTCAGCCGACACCTCTCTTTTCCAACCACCTTAACATTTTCAACCTCAAGATTCTCCTCTATCTCTTCATAATGCATGGGAGGGGCCTTATTTTGGTGAACATTTTCGATCGGTACCCTATATCTAGTAGGCGCCACTCTTCCTCGGCCTCTACCCCTACCTCAACCGCGACCTCTCGCTGCAGATTCCTCAGCTGGAACATTGACGGGAGCTACGGGGCTGATGCTGTTGAATCTAATGTTAACCATCTGCGGACAGAAAATTGAAGAAGGTTAGATACCAATTCAAATCGACAGATACCAATTGGAATCAAGTTATAGCACGAAAGGAGACAAGGGAATAAAGAGATTTTCTAAAGTCCTATAGCCTCTCGAAGAAAAGTACAAACGTCTCCATACCGTTCCTCAAGACTTTACAAGACTCGTTTTGGTACATCGAGATCAATGAACCTAGGCTCTGATACCAACATTGTCACGACCCAGACCATCGTGATTGTCGCCCACACTAACCCTCCGGTGGGAGAACCACTAACACTAATTAGTTGACCAACACTAATCAAATACTCCAGCATTAAATTTACGGAACAAAGTTAACTAGCTAAAGACTAAAGTTCCCATAAACTTCCAAAAGATCTATAAACTAAACAATGCAGAAATACACCTAGAACGTGAAAGTCAATGTACCAAAACTCTAACAATATCCATAAGTCTAAACAAGAAGGGATACAACCCCAAACTAATGAACTAATTAACTAACAAGAAAAATTTAAGTCAGAAAGGTGGACAAAGACGAAAGGAGAACTCATGACAGCATGCAAGAACTAGATCACCCTTGAATTCGATCGACGATTATTGATCTTCTAAACTAGGTTTGTCAATAGCTGCCTGAAGATGCCATGTACTCAACAAAGAAAGAACAAGTGCAGTATCAGTACATAACCACAGTGTACTGGTAGGATCACGCGGCCATCCCACTAAGTGCAACATATATAAGTCATACAATAATATAACAACATGCATACATCGAACATATACAATATCATCATCATTTAAGAACAACATACAATTTCACAATTCTCAAATATCACAGTTATGTCAAGTCATTAGTTCTCTCATGGAAGTCAAACCCAAACTGTTAGCATACCAAAACATGGTACCCGATCCAATGATTATGTTGGAACGTGGCAACCGATCCAAGTTAGTGTGTCGGAACACAACGTCCGATCCATTCAACAAGTCAGAATCACAAAGTACATTGTCATAATCATACAATCAAGTCATGATTCATGGAATTCATCATTCATATATCCTCATTTACAATTAATGTGATTAATACTGCAACATTCGCATACATACATGTATCATAATAAAGCAAGAACAAACATATATCACACAATCATAGAATCACAATCATCACCTACCTCGAAGCAAGCTTGAAACCCTAAGAAACTTGATTCTTCCCTTTTTGAATTCGTTCCGCTTGTTCTTGGCCTACAAACAATCAATGTAACACGGGAATCAATAAACAATCACTAATTACCCGAATTACTAACAATTCTATCAATCCAAGATCATACTTATGATCCCACTATCCAAATTAGGGCTTTTCCCACAATAATTCTGAGATCAAAACTCTTCGCCCTCGATAACTACCCACTAGAGTACGTTCTACGGATCAAAAAATGGATTCAAGGAGTTAAAACCTTACCTTTAGCCTTAAAAATGATGGAAAACTGCCAAGAATTGTCCGGGGTTCGTCTCCTTGCTCTCATAGTCGAAAAGTGCAAAATAAAGACATTTTGGTGTTTATTTTTGACTTAAGTATCATCGGACCCGCTACTGAGGTCCTCACACCGCTACAGTGGTCCCGCCCTGGCGGCAGAAATCCCACCCCTGCGGCTTGTACGGAACCAGTGAGCTATTTTAATAACTCCAAGACCCCATTTCACAATATACCTTCAACCAACAACACTCAGAAATTACATGTTCATGCTAAAATCAATTTTGGGAGTTCTACTCTCATAAATTCAATTCTGTAAAGTCAAACGGATTCCTTAACGACTTTTCTATCTACTCATGTGATCAAATTCATAATTAGATCACCCAATTGATACCAGATTTTCCTAGACCTCACATACTCTGATTTCATCCAAATTTGGACTAGGTTGGGAAATATCAAGTTACTACAAAAAACTTTTTCGGCCCAAAAAATTTCCCCGTTGGATTTCCTATAACGACGGAACCCGGTTGTTACAGTAATAAACTTACTCCCACTGACCCTCAGTTATATACACCGATCAACAATATTTTCCTTAAATCCAGAAGTTACAATAGTTTTGTTAAACTTAAGATACCATCGTCAGGAAGCTTGTTTAACTCTATATATTGACTTCTTAAGTTTACATACCATGTGTTCCTTTCCATTAATATAAAACCCCTAAAGTTGATTCATATAAACTTCTTCCTCCAAATTTCCATTTAGAAAAGTTGTTTTCACATCTATTTGATGTAGCTCTAAATCATAATGAGCTACTAAAGCCATTATAATTCTGAGTGAATCTTTTCTAGAGACAGGTGAACATGTCTCTTTATAGTCGATGCTATCTTTCTAAGTGAAACCTTTGGCAACAATTCTGGCCTTGTGACGCTCAATGTTTCCAGTAGAGTCGTGTTTGGTCTTAAAAACCCATTTACACCCAACTCTTTTACAACCGTCAAGAAATTCAACAAGGTCCCTAACTTCATTATATTCCATTGATTTCAACTCATCTTTCATAGCATTTATCCATCTATCAAAATAATTACTTTCAATAGCTTGTGAAAATGAAACAGAATCATTATCAATTCACGAGTCAATTTCTGACTCGTGTAAATATACCAAATAGTCATCAGAAATAGCAGATCTCTTTTGTCTTTGAGATTTTCTTAATGCTACTTCTTGTGGTACACCTACTGCAGGTTCATCAATTATCGCTTCATTGAGATTAGCAGGAGCATCGATTTGTTGTTCTTGTTGATTGTTAGGTTTTACAATAGCTTCAGGAACAACAACCTTAAAAGAATTAAAAGGTAGATGAACTCTCACCCTAAGTTCTTTAATTTCCACTTTATGTGGTTCTTCACTCCCACTAACTTCACCATTCTCAATGAACCTAGCATTTCCAATTTCAACTATTCTTGTACTATGATTAGGACAGTAAAATCTATATCCTTTTGATTTTTCTGGATAACCAATGAATAAACCACTGATTGTTCTTGAATCTAGTTTCTTTTCTTGTGGGTTATAAACTCTAACTTCTGTTGGCAACCCCAAACATGCAAGTGCCTTAAACTAGGTTTCTACCAGTCCACAGTTCCAATTTTTAAAACTTTTTTACTAGGAAACCTATTAGGTAAGTAAATGTCAATCCTTAAAGCATACATCCACAATGAAAGAGGTAAAGATGAATTATTTAACATACTCCTACCATGTCCATTATTGTACGATTACGCCTTTCTACTACACCATTTTGTTGTGGTGTTCCAGGCATTGTGTATTGAGCACATATGACATGTTTTTCGAGGAATTTAGCAAATGGACCTGGGTGTTGTCCAGTTTCATCATATATTCCATAATATTCATCACCTCTATCTGACCTAATTATTTTCACCATTCTATCTAGTTGTCTTTCAACTTCAGTAATAAAGATCTCTAAGGCATTTATCGGTTGAGATTTGTTATGCAACAAATAGACATACCCATAACTTGAAAAATCATCAATAAAAGTGATAAAATATTTTTCTTTACTAAAAGATGCGATATCAAAAGAACCACATATATTTGTGTGTATAATTTCAAGAAGTTGTGTGCTTCTTGTGGCTCTTTTCTTTGTATGTTTTGTTTGTTTTTATTTAATACAGTCCACACAAATGTTAAGGTCTGTGAAATACAAATCCAAAAGAGTTTCATTTGTAACCAATCTTTTTAGTCTTTATTTGGATATGTGACCTATAAAGTTGATGGAGTGGGTTCCTTGATTCTTCAACCTTATTTCCTCTTGAACCAGCATTCTGTGCAATTCATGCACGTACCATTTATCTTTCATGGTGTTATAGTTCATTTGGAAAGGACCATACTCAGACGGTAATGAGTTGATGATGAATTGTACAAGGAAATTTTATTCCACTTCCATTCCCAATGACTTAAGTTTAGTTTCTATGTTTGTCATTCTTGAGACTTAGGGTTAGACACTCTATCCTTGTTGAACTCTTGCGAATAATTATTTACACCGAAATCAATGACATGCTCATGCATGATACGAGAACCATCAAACTTCATAGTGGTCAAAGTACCCATAAGTATCCCAGCAAGAGACTTATCAGTTTGAGAGGATTCTTCCACAAGTTTTAGTAAATTATTTTGCATTCTCAATTTTTAAAAGAGTAGTCTTAATGTTGCCCGCAATATGAACATTAGGAGAGTCTGTTATACCAATCCCAATGCTTATAATAGGACCTTTCTTCAATACTACTAGTTTCAATAATAGCAGTTGGCTTCTTAGTGTAAAGTGCAACATCAAGATCTAAAATTCCATCTTGGAATTTTATCTGCTCACACCACTCTGAGAAGTGAAGACCGTTAAAGGTCATAAGAGGAGCATAGAGCGAATGAAGAGCAAATGCTACAAATAGAACATGCTCATTTGTTATTACTTTGAGTAATGAGCTTAACATATACTATTAGATTCTGAAATGATTTATATATTCTTAAATGTATATTGATCTCTTCCTTTGGGCGAAACATCAAAATACAACTTTAGACATAATGATGCTTAATGCGAATTTAATATAATTCAATAATTTTGAATGTGTCCATCAATAATATTTATTATCTTTTGATAAATAAATAAAACAAATGAAACATCTAAATTATCTACTAAATGTTAAATGGTTATAAAATAAATAATCAACCTTTGGGTGATCCATAGATATCTTATAACCAAAAACATCAATTTACCCAAAAGAGTTATATCGGTTATAAGCATCAAAATCAATGAGTATTTAAATATAAGTTTAATTATTTATTTCGGAATTATTTATTCTTAAAGATTCAACCACTTTGGTGATTAACGAATCACATATACATAATTTCAAAAATAAAATACATCATAATAGTGAATAATTATTTCCCTTAATACTAAACACCTTTATATGGCAAGGTTAGTATAATAATAAGGGATAATAACATTATGCATTTATGAATCATTATATATACAGTGAAGCAAAAAAAATTCGAATCAACACTTTACTATTTAATTCACATGACTTCTTTTGAAGGTCATTACTAACATTTATTTCCTTAATTTAAAAGAAAAAGAACAAGTGTTCTAATACAAATTCAAGTTTTCAGTCAGTGAAACTTAACTACTCAAAACATAATAATCTTAATCCATATATTAAAATAAATACAAAGTAGTTGATTAATACATCCATGAACTATTGCCAATACACTAAAGAGGCAGTAATTTAACACTTTATTTTATTTTTAATTTAAAGTTTCAACTCCATATTAAAATAATTGAAATGATGGAACGGGAGACATTATAATCATTATCCAAATCAGCCATACAATTAAGTCAATACTCATTACCGTTTTCAAATAAGGGCAACATTAATTTTATGGAAAATCACTAGTTCTTAAACCAGGCTCTTGATACCACATGTAAGGATTAACGGGATTGTGAAAGCATAAACAATCTAACATTCGTAAATCCTATCAATTATTCATGATCATAGAACTACATGATTTTCACATATATATATATATATATATATATATATATATATATAAATGTAGTAATTCAATCAAGAATACATACCCGGATCAACCATAGTATTTGATTTGACGTTTCAAGCACACCTCATCCAATTCTAGGTGTTCAACGATCGTAAATCAGTATACAACCCAACTAAATGAGTTGGGGTAGAATCCCACAGGGAGCGGAGCGTGTTTCAGATTCAATTGGGAAGTATGAACATGGTCAAATCAATCATAGGAATAAAAGTTATCGAATAAAGACATCATTCAAATCAGGGGGTGACACAAATGTCAAATTGGGGGTTTTGGTTTTAATTATTGACTACAAACAGCAGCAAACAATACGAAATAACAGTAATGAGATAGGTTCTTGTGATGTGATTCAATTATAGGCTAATATAGACAAATGGGTAATTGCACCTATTAAAAATAGCTAGATATTAGTGACTAGGCTAAGCTATAGTGGAGGTAAACTATCTCTCGAACAATTTACCCCAAATCAAGTTGATTTCTCTCAAACATCAACAAGTATGCAAAATAAGAGCAGCCCACACCTTAATCCATTCACTCTCTCGAGTTGAATGTGCCGAAAAGGGTTCAAGATTCACTCTCTCGAGTTGAACCCAAATAAACCCAATACCCACAAACCATCAATCAAAAACCTTAGTTCTAAAACCTCTCTCTTGAGTAAGCCTAGAACACAAAGCTAGAACTACATTTGCAACTAATATTCTTAAATTAAACCACAATTAATAATTAAACTCACTTTTAAATAGTATTTAAGCTAACAATTAGCAATACCCATAAGCTAAATCAGCCCATAGTCACATAATCACATCCCAGGAATTGGGGTTTTTGTTAGACCTCATAAAAAGGTAAAACTCGTTACTAAATTGATTATCCATCAAATGGGTAAGAGTAATTTAGTCCTTACAATGCTCCAATTTGAAGATTCTCAAAGACCCACTTCCAATTTCTCAAAAGTAAATTTCTTCAATCCTTCAAAGCTTACGAAAAACTAGAGAAAACTCTCTCCAGATGTTCAAAACGTAAATAAAAAATTGTTCTAAAGAGTAGTTGATATTAAACTAAATGTTCAAAAATGTATTTATAGTCGCCAAAAATGTGTTGTGAAGAGTCACTCAGCAAAGTAAATCAGGCTTGCCAAACCACTTAGCTAGCCGCCCTTTGGTCACTTCCACCTCTTTTGTGCCTTGGCATTCAGCATCCTCAAGGTTTGTAACTTTGGGAGATCTAGCATTGCCTCGCGGAACTACTCGGCGATCCACCGATTGATCCTTTTCGTCGTCGACTTGGTTTCTTCCCTTAGAGTTTGACACATTGGAACTTTAGGCGGTCAGATAGCCATTCGGCGACTCGCCAAGTTGACTTGGTGATCACCATGCTTGCCTTTCTTCATTAGCTCATTTCGTTCCTTTTTGCAAATTAGTGTCCTTGCTTTGTTCCTCAATCCATATACTTAGAAATCAAGGGTTTTACATCAATTATAGGCACAAAATAAGCATGTGAGGACACTAAATCTATATAAACGAAGCCATAAATGAGTCTAAATCTCGGACTCATTAACACCCCCAACTTAAACTTTTTCTTGTCCTCAAGTAAAACTCAAGTTCAGCAGTTCAAAAAGGATGTTTCAAATAGTGTTACAAAAGACTCAATCGTGAATGTACATAGCAAGACTCAACTTACTCATGCAAGGATCAATTGTTCACTCAAAGATTCAAGTTGTGACTCACTATTATCAAAGATTCCTAAGATCATATTACTTGCTTCAAATGCAAGTTCAAGCTCAACAAAGGTACTCAAATGTCCTCACAACAAAGATGATTCCATATTCACACACAATTCTTCAACAATTTATAGTTCAGAAATCACATACAACTCTCACACTGACAAAGATGAACACATGCATGACTTCACCCATAGGTTTGCCCTTATTTTCCAATCAATATCCGTTTTAGCTTGCTCAAGATCAAAAAGGTCTTTTCAAGGCTTGTAGCGGGGCTGAGTGTAAAGGTATGGTTATTTAGGCTCAGTGGTTGCTATCCTCACCAAATGTTATATGAACATCACTTTCCTTCCTTTTCTTCAACATTTTCGCTCATGCTCAAAATTCACCCCATTATTCAATTTCCAATGGAATATCGAACACCCCATTTCTTTTGCAACTTTCACAACTATTTTATTCTTTTTGTTTTGCTTTATTCTTTTCTTTCTCTTTTTTTTTTGGAGGGGTTCCATATTTTTCAAATCTATGGATCAAAGGGGACTTCTTCACACTACTTGATTTACCTCCTCTTTTCACCACACCCCCAACTTAGGCTTTTGGCCTAAGTTGGCTATTCAAACAAAGGGGTCACATTTGCTCAAGTTTCTTCTAAGAAAAGAATAAGGTTCAAAGGGGGTTCAAGCAAAGTTCACACATCTCACAAGGTTGGCCACAAAAGAGGTATATTGTCAAATTATTTCACTCTTAAAAATTGTTTCTTAAGATCATTCCAAGAGCTTGCATCACTTAGTCAATCGGACCAACGGGGAAAATTCTAGGTGTCATCACACAAGGTTCACGATAAGCTCATCACACAAGGCATTAGCACCAATATCAAATGAGACTCCACACTTTCGCTAGTTTGAAATGTTCATCACAAGAGACTCCGTTCGATAACTGGCTAGTCACAACGAGATGCAAAAAGTCCACATATTGTCTATGCAACTTCATTTGGCCTCATCGTAGCTGCACATTCATTTTTGTTCGATTAAGAGCACTATTCAAATCATCTATATTGTTCATAATTGATACTCAAATTTGCACAAGAACAACCACATTCACACAAAATAAGAGGTGGCAAAAAAAAATTTAGATGGGTCAAAACCATTTCTTTTAAAGGAGCCATAACCTCAATCATCCACAAAACAATATCAACACACAGTTCAGAACACAAAAGCCCAATATATAAAAAATATAGTCATAAGAGGTAGGTATGGACATGCCTCATCCCACCATAAATAAAAAGATAGTTGTCCTCAAATGCACAAAATAATAAAAAGTTAATAAACATGACAGAGAGGGAGGTAAAGAAAGGTCGTGTCTACACAGTAGCTCCATCTGTCGGGGCATCAATGTCTAGTGCAACAGCTGCACTAGCTCTACTAGATCCTGCCATGGACGTCTCTGTCAGCAATGTCTGCATAACCGAATGCATAATCGTCTCCTCTAAATCTGGTAGGTCTTAATAGATCGTCTCCTCCCAAGCATCCAGCTGCTCCTCATCTGTCTCCGCCTCTAACTCATCAGCAACAACATCCTCCATAGGCACATCTCCGGTGGTGGCCTGAAGCATCTCAGAACTAGTCGGAGCATCCCGATCCTCAGCTGACTCAAAGAGGGAAGTGAGGTATGTGGACTTCAGATAGTCCATATCCTTTCTCAAATCTGCAACCTAGTCTCTCAAAGTCATCACTTCTGAAGTAACCCACTGTCGACTCTCACAAGTCTCTACTTTCAATGTGAGAGAGTCAATAGATGTCCTGAGGGGTGTCAATGCGGCTAAGATGGCTCGCTCAATCATCCAAGGCACTTCGGCTTAGAGCCAAGTAGCCCGCACATCGAAAGAATGGTCTAGGTGTCCCATCTTGAGTAGCGTGGTCTGAGTTATCCTGGTTTGTTGGGCACCAACAGAAGAAAAACTAGGGAACTTGGGAGGAAGTGGAAGCGAGTGCACCTGAAGGCCTGGAGGCCGGAGTAGGCAATAATACCTCTGCAGGTATAGACTCAATGTCAACCACCGGGGATGCATCCACCAGAGCCAATCTTCTCCTATCAGCCTCATTGCGAGTGTACTCAGCCTTTATGCACCGGATATCAGTGAAAGATATAGGGGTGACCTCTATGTCCCTCTTCTCATTATGAGGGACTCCAGCATGCCGACATAGCTCTGTAATCAGGACCAGGAAGGGGAGGGAATTCTACCATTGTTTGGCCCTCATAGCCATCTCCTGCTCAATAATGAGTCCCAAGTGTAGTGTCTTCCAGGCTATGATGGATCTGAGACAGGCCACCTTTGGGTGGTGGAGAATGGATTCATTTTGCGAGGGCAAGATGGAACTGCTGATGAACCCGAACCAATATCGAGCGGTAATGTTCAAGTCCTTCTTCTCGATGGGAGCTCCTACCTCAATCCACCTCGGGGTGGTGTCAGAAATCAGGGGAGCAAGCCAGCCCTTGAGATCATCTAGGGACTGAGCCGTAGCTAAACCCTCATACTCGTGTTCAAACCCAGTCGCTCTGTCAAACACAACATTGATATGATCGTTGTTGCACCACACTTCTTCCCCCAGACCATGATGGACTTCAGTGGTTTAAAGGCATTAGCCTTCTACTTCCCTTTCGGCACTAGGTCACCATGTGTTGTATTGAACTCCCAGACCCATGAAGGAATATAGGGGCCATGGGGCCTGGTGAACTGCTCAAACATGTGAAACCGGAGAGTGTCCCAGACATTAGGGTACTTGTCCACTACCCTATCTGTAGATAGTCGATTTTCTTCAAGAATTTTCCTCAGTCCCTTGGCCTTTAGCCTATTAAGTAGTTGGGGAGGAGGACCCTGAACTTGTGGCGCTGGAACCACCGTCTGTACCAGAGTTGGCACTGTATCAATAGCACGTGGGGTGGCCTCTAGAACCCTTGATGAATCTTGGCGAGACCTTGCACGAATTACTGCTCACCGGGACTATAGAGGTTGGTCATCATCAGACTCGGAGAGTGAGACATAACAGGTAAATAAATCCCCATCACTACTGGAGTTGTGCTCCGGTCTCCCAACTTCGGGAGCTTTGCCCTTTCCTTTGCCTCATTTTGGAGACGAATGTTTGCGTTTTTGCTCTTTCATTGATAACAATGCCCCGTGCTCTTTTGCGGAGTGTCATATCACTATCACCCAAGTTAGTTCTAGTCATATCTCCAAAACATAACCAAAAGTGTTAAAAACAATCCAAGAAAAGTGCAAAAATAGGTTGCAGAAAGACTCGCCGAACGGTTCGGCGAGACGCCATATCACTTTGGCGAGCTAGCTCGGGCTCACCGAAAGGATTGGATCAAAAATTTCCCAAAAAAGAGCATGTCGGTGATGGGAAGGTCCTTTGGGCGAATCGCTGACATCATTCGGCGAGCACAAACTAGCCCACACAAAGTTACAGTATGTTTTAAGGGTTGGGGCACAGAAAGGGCGATCAAAGGAGACTTTTGGTAAGTCGCTGAGTGAACTCGGTGAGCACAACCTTCTCGCCGAAAGTTACAGACTCAAACTCAAATAAATCCTGAAATTAAAGGAAATTAAGGGGGATTTTGGTGAACTGGCGAGTGGTTCAGCGAGCTCGACCCAGCTCGCCAAACTGCCCAACGTGCCTATTTTCAACCCCAACTCCCAAAATCAAACCCGCAGCCCCCGAAAGCAAAATAAGACCACATACAAACTCAATTAAGTCCAGACCCATATCACCCATGCCACCGGGATTCTTAGCCTTCCCCCGGTTTGGCCAAAATTGCCCATTAGACGACTTAAGTCCTTAAGAATGACGTCAAACGCTCCATCATTTGGCAAAGCACGTCATTTAGCACAATTTGGGTTACTCAGACTTCACCCGACTAGACCCAACAACATTTTAGCGCAACCCACAAGATTACGATCAATTTTACAGCACAAAAATCAGGGAATCAACAATTTAGGCAGTTTAGGCGCAAAATCAAAATTAAAATCGGCAAACTAGCACTCATTTTTTATTCGAAATAGGCCCAGCTCACATCAACACAATCTATGACAATGCATTTGAGTTTAAGCGTAAATTAAGAGTTCACGGTTCGCCTTTTAAAACTCCAAACTCCAAACATGAGATAAAAGATCAAAATGAGAGAAAATGCAAGAGTATTGAAAAACTAAAGTGCGGGTGTGATTGTATAAAGTTAAAAGTGAGGGAATGTGAAAGAATTTGAAAGTTTAAGCCTTTAGCCTTTTAAAACTGTTCCGTTCGCGGCCCAATCGGTGATATTAGTCATCCTCGCCGAACCATTCGGCGACACGCCAAGTGGGTACTTACCTCGCTGAGTTTTACAGGACCTCCAGTTAATTTGGGGGTCCAAACTGCGAACAAAGTTGGGGTCGCCGACCTGTTCTGCGAGTTAACGATTTGTCCATGGGACCACCGAGTTTTACAGACTCCATCCTTGTATTTTCTGGAGTCCAATGGTGGTCCAAGTCGGGCTCGCCGACCTCTTAGGCGAGTCGCCGACTGGACACTTTGCTCGCCAACTTGCACCTTTCAAACACATTCCACCCTTCAACTTGCACAATCAACACACGTTATTCCAAATCAAAACACAAAGCAATAAAAACTTGGGTTGCCTTCCAAGAAGCGCCTTAGTTAACGTCGTGGCATGACGCAAGTACCCATTCAATCTTCATTTTTGGAGTTTGCCATAGTATCATTAGGCAACCCCCCCCCCTTGTGGTCTCGGGTTTAAATGAGAAGAAATTTGACCCATTTGGGTCTCCAACTGCTTGATAGAGACAGAATGAGAAGTCACCGTCGGGTTAAGGGTCGATACATCTTCCTTCATCTCCTTAAAATTTTTATCAGAACCTTCAACCTTGTTGAGAATACGAGAGAGCATATCCTCAGTCCAACCACCCTCCAAATATTTGGGCTTTTGACGCTTGTAGGGAGGAACATACATATCCTTCTCCCCATCTCGTTTCTTACAAGTGGCATTCTGATCCCATCACTCTCTATCAGGATCTCTCCAGCCGTCATCTCTGTTCCAACCTTGATTACAACCCGACCTTGGGTAGTTAGCACAATAACCTCCTCCTTGGTTAGATAGGAAGTTCACTTCCTTATTGTACAGTGCTTCAAACATGGACTCATCGGGGTTTACACAACCCACACCTACAACATTTACACTCCTAGCACCAGCTCCCATGACATTTTTGGCCAAACTGTCAAGTTGGGTCATCATCTTTGCCATGTTTTGGTCCCTTTCTTGATCTTCCTCAAGCTGCTCCTTTGTCAATTTAAAGTAAGGAGGGAGACCTGATCTTCACAGGTGTACTATGCCTGGTTAATTTTGGGCATACCATCCAAGAGTTGGGCTACTATAATGTAAGGTTGTTGTATTAAACCTCTTGGAGAAAGTTTATCACTCACTCCCTTGTTAACCGAATTAAGGCTTCGGTGAAACTATTGCAGCAAAACGTTGTCGGGTAATCCGTGAGTTGGGAATTGCAACACCAACTTCTTAAACCTTAGCCAGGTCTCATGGATTAGCTCACCTTCCAAACGCTTGAAGCTTTGGATGTTGTCCCTAACTGTCATCATCTTCGAAGGAGGAAAAAATTGCACTTGGAATACGGTGACAAGCTTTTCCCATGAAGAAATAGAATCTCTTGGCAACTCCACCAACCACTTACACGCTTCTCCCATTAGAGAAAATGGGAACAACCTCAATCGGACCGACTCTTCGGATATGTTCTTAAAGGAGAACGGCCCATAAACATCAACAAAGTTCCTTATATGCTCATGGGGATCGTCATGAGCCAACCCACCAAACAACCCTTTCAATTGCAAGAGATGCAACATGGTGCTTTTAATGTGGAACACAACGTTCCGTTCAGCCGTAGGCAGGTGAATGGCACCAACTCCACCTACTAGATTTGGGTCATTGACATTCGGTTCATTGACATCATTGAGGTTTCTGATGTCATCTTGGTGGCCCACTTGGCTACCATTGCTTCCGTTGACACTCATTTCCTCTATTTTAACAAGCAACACATAAACCGAAACTAAAAATAAGTAGACTCAACTATGACTAAAAAGAACAAAATTATACTTCACCAAAAGAATCTCAAACAACACCACTCCTCGGCAGCGGCGCCATTTTGATTTGATATTTCAAGCACACCTTATCCAATTCTAGGTGTTCAACGATCATAAATTAGTGTAAAACCCAACTAAATGAGTTGGGGTCAAATCCCACAGGGAGCGGTACGTGTTTCAAATTCAATTGGGAAGTATGACCATGGTCAAATTAGTCATAGGAATAAAAGTTATCGAATAAAGACATCATTAAAATCAGGGGGTGACACGAATGTCAAATGGTGGGTTTTGGTTTTGATTATCGACTACAAAAAACATAAACAATACGAAATAACAAAAATGAGACATGTTCTTGGGATGGGATTCGATTATAGGCTAATATAAATAAATGGGTAATTGCAACTATTAAAATATATCTAGATATTAGTGAGAAGGCTAACCTATAGTGGAGGTAAAAAATTCTCGGACAATTTACCTCGAATCAAGTTGATTTCTCTCAAACATCAACAACCATGCAAAATAAGAGCAGCCCACACCTTAATCCATTCACTCTCTCGAGTTGAATGTGTCCGAAAGTGTTTAGGATTCACTCTCTCGAGTTGAACCCAAGTCAACCCAATACCCACAAACCATAAATCAAAAATCGCAGTTCTAAAACATCTCTCTCGAGCAAGCCAAGAATACAAAGCTAGAACTGCATTTGCAACTACAATTCTTAAATTAATCCACAATTAATGATTAACTCACTTTTAAATAGCATTTAAAAAAATAACTAGCAATACCCATAAGCTAAATCCGCCCATAATCACATAATCACACCCCAAGAATTGGGGTCTTAGCTAGACATCATAAACAGGTAAAACCATTACCAAATTGATTATCCATCAACTGGGTAAGAGTGATTTCATTCTTACAATTCTCCAATTTGAAGATTCTCAAAGTCCCACTTCCAATTTCTCAAAAGTGAACTTCATCAATCCTTCAAAGCTTAGGAAAAACTAGAGAAAACTCTCTCCAGATGTTCAAAATGTAAATAAAAAAATGTTCTAAAGAGTAATTGATACTAAACTAAATGTTCAAAAATGTATTTACGGTCACCAAAAATGTATTGCGAAGAGTCACTCGGCGAAGTAAGTCAGGTCCGCCGAACCACTCGGTGAGCCGTCCTTTCGTCACTTCCACCGTCCTTCTACCTTGGCATATAGCATCCTCAAAGTCTGTAACTTTGGTCAATTTAGCACTGCATCGCGAAACTACTCGGCGATCCGCCGACTGCTCATTTTCATCGCCGACTTGGTTTCTTCCCTCAAGGCTTGGCAAACTTGAACTCTAGGCGGTCAGATAGCCATTCGGCGACTCGCCAAGTGGACTTGGCGATCACTAGGCTTGCCTTTCTTCATTCTTTCAGCTCATTTTGTTCCTTTTTGCAAATTAGTGTCCTTGTTTTGTCCCTCAATCCACACACCTGGAAATCGAGGGTTTTACATCAGTTGTAGGCACAAAATAAGCATTTGTGGACACTAAATCTATATAAACAAAGCCCTAAATGAGTCCAAATCTCAGACTCATCAGTATTCTTCCAGAATCTTGATTTGAATTGAGCGGAAGTCCTTTCTTTATTGTTCTTCAAAATTTGTTTCTCTCTCTTACCTTACACTTTATAAATAGCTTTGATGGATAAGACTATAACTTTTTGGCAGAGAGAGGACCCTTTTAATCTGAAGATTTTTTAACAATATTACCACTTTCCATCATTGTGAGTTGTGGAGATGGTGGGTAGTTTTAAAACTATCAAGTAACTCCCCATTTTCATGGATAGTTTGAAGTTACTAGGTAACTTCCCTTTCCCATCTTTATGGGTATTTGGAAGTTACTAGGTAACTTTTCCACTTCCTCACATATGTTTAGGATTTAACTTATATTAATTATTCAAATAAAATATAATTTCGCGAGCCATAGAAATTTACAATTTGGTTTTCTAGATGAGTTTGATGGGTGAAATAGAGATTTTTTTCATAGCCAATGCCCCAATTGTTGGTGTAATTGGTTTTTTTCTCCATGCACGCAAGGGCTAGGTCGCATTTGTGAAGAATAATTGTAGGAATTCTATGCATTCACAGGGTCAGTGCCGCATTTGCCGAGGATAAAGTTTGCTAGTTCAGTTCTGGATGAGGAATCTCATTTGTGATTGTTCCGTCATGATTGTGATGGGTTCTATCGGATCACTTGATCACATTCTCAATTGTGATACACATTCGCAAAAAAGATTAAGACCTGGACGAAATAATCACCAATTTGAACATAGACTTCAATTTAAGATTTTTTTAGTTTGGTAGCTCAATTTTGGTAATTTTCAAGGAGGAATTGCTCATTTTATCTCAGAGTAATAATCTAACTCTAAATTTGGTATTTTCCTTATATTATATTGTTTGCTTCGTGATTTAATTCACATTTGGGTGTTAGAAATTAGGATTTTTGAACCTAAAAGTGATGAGTCCCATTTTGATGATTTGGAGTCCAGTTCGAGCTTGGATTTTGATTAAATTTCATATTTGTGACACAACTAATTTTGAGATAAAATTATTGCTCTGACCTTGCGGGCTTAGGGTTGAATTTTTGAGTTCGGAATGAGAGTATAATAATATGTTTATCAATAGACTCATATACTTATTTAAAATACTAGATTTTCGACACGTGCGTTGCATGTGATTATCAATTCAGAAAATTTAAGTGAAGATTTGAATAATAAGCTTTGCACTAAATAATATTGCAGATTCTTTTGTGAATATCCAATGTGGATCGTCATATATATGTGTTATTAACACGAACTTAGGAAGATGGTCAATGAAAAGTTTTATTAGTTAAATGCTATAATGTATATATTTATTTCAATTTGATGAAGTTCAATGATGTAATTAGTCGTATCTCACTAATATTACCTTATAGACAATATTTGTTGTGTATTTTTCTTGTCATCTAACCAGATGTGTTTTGCACATGTATTCTACTTAACCTGTTTAAATGTCATATGAACATGTGGAGAACAACTACATTTTATTTTTTAGAACTATTTTCATATATTAATATTTATTTTATAAGTTATAACATAATAGATGACGTTCTTTTTGTTGGCTCTCATATTTGACTTCTTGATTGTATGTGTATATAAATCAAAGATAGCTATCTGACTGTCCATAGTTAACTGAGAAAGGTTTCCTTTTTTTTTTACCGAAAAAACTAAAAATTAATTAAAGAATATATTATATCTGTGAAATCATATATATAATCACATGTTTATCATACACCCAACAAAGATATAGTTCATATACTTGTAAATAATTTTCAATTTATTCAACCAAGCATGATTTGTCCAAGGAGAAATAACAACACTGTGTTATCACATATATGGGGCGGTATAATAATATAAAAAATTATTGGTCAAAAGTTAATATAAGGAAAGATGAAGATAGAAATAATTAATGTAATAACTATGAGAATTCATAATATTATAACTAAAGAATGTAAAAGAGACATTTGCAATAATTAGTAATAACTAAGAGAATTTATAACGTTATAACTAAAGAATTAATGTGCAATAGATGAATTTCTAATAAATTTTATACTTAAATAAATAAATAAGGTTATTAGCTTTTAATTTAGTTTAGGGACAAAATGAAAATATTTATTCCATATTACTGAATATAAAATTTATTTTGTTAATGATAAATTTTAAATGATACATATATATTCACATATTTTTTCATTTGTTGTGAGCTTATTTTTAAGAATAAAAGAACTCAAAAAAAATTAAAATAATATATTTTGATGTTAAAAGATCTTGTAAACTTTGATAATACATTTGTGACATATATATATATGTATGTATGTATATTAATAAAAATATATATCTCATAAAAATTAGCTATTAAATAAATAATATAAATTAAATTAATACAAACTTCAATTGGCATTATTAGAAGTCATATGAACTTTTCTTTGTCGAAAATACTGATATATATTAAGAAATAGTAAATTAGTAAACAAAAGAGCAATGTTTACATAGTAATAACGATTTTTAAGTAAACTTCCTGGCAATCTAAATCACATAAGTAGCATTGATAAATAAAGTCATTCTTTTTGTCTTAAGAACCAAAAAAAATAAATCGTGATAATTCTCTAACTCTTGAGAAGTTTAATTATTTTGGAAAAAGATATTCAGAAACATATATCTAAATCAGAAGAGAAATTGTTAACAAAAACAAATGAATTTAGACTACAATAAAGATTAAACAAATACAACTTCCACTGACGTTATTACAAGTCATATGAATTTTTCTTCGTCAAAAATACTGAAATATTAAGAAATAGTAAATTAGTAAAACAAAAGGGCAATGTTTATATCGTAATAACTATTTTGAAGCAAACTTTCTTTCAATCTAAATCACATAAGTAGCATTGATAAATAAATTCATTCTTTTGTCTTGGGCATCAATAAAAAAACAAATTGTGACAATTCTCAAACTTTTCAGAAGTTTAATAATTTTGGGAAAAAAATATTCAGAAGCATATATCTACATCACAAGAGAAATTGTTAACAAAAAAAATGAATTTAGACTACAATAAAAATTAAACTAATACACACTTCAATTGACCTTTTTACAAGTCATATAAACTTTTTTTCATCGAAAATACTTAAATATTAAGAAATACGAAATCAGTAAAACAAAAGGACAATGTTTATATAGTAATAATTATTTTGAAGCAAACTTCCTAACAATCTAAATCGCATAAGTAGTATTGATAAATAAAGTCATTTTTTTGTCTTTAGCATCAAAAAAAAATTGTGATAATTCTCTAACTCTTGAGAAGTTTAATAACTTTTGAAAAAGATATTCAGAAGCATATATCTACATCACAAGAGGAATTGTTAACTGAAAAATGAATTTAGACTACATCACGTTAACTCATATATTGGAACATTAAATACTAATGTATATACTAAGAAAAAAATCAATTATTATATGATCAAAATTATGTTCCTCAAGTACTCGAGGTTAAGGAATATACCTCTTCGGATAGAACAATTTACTTTATCAGAATAGTGGTACCTCATATTCCGCTAAACTTCGAACTCACTCAACGACAATTAATCACACGAAATTTTTTAAAATGCACGAAGAAGAACAAGAAGAAGAGTAGAAGATTAAAAAAATTGTGGTTGAAAAATGAGAGGAAACCCCTCTATTTTATTGTCAACGAAGGGTAGTATGAACAAGTATTTTTTGTGTCTTATCTGAAAATTCATGACCTTTCCGAGAAGTCACGACTCTTTTGAAAAGTCACAACTTATTGATAAAGTCACAACTCTTTGGAAATGTCACAACTCTTTGGAAAAGGCACAACTCTTTGGAAAAGTCACAACTCATCGAAAAATTACAACCCTTTGCAAAAAATCACAACTTATCAGAAAAGTCACAACCTAAGTTAGGGATATTATAGTAATTTAATATTTAAGTTAAGAGTTCATGATTTTAAGGTAATATAGATATAGATATAGATATAGATATAGATATAGATGTTCTTGATAGATTGGGAGTATCTAGAATATTCAAAAAAGGCATATTTGTGATGGTTTATGTAATGACCCAATTGGTCTTTTTTTTTTAAAATCATAAAATTATCATTTTACCCCTCGGATATTAACCCCGAGCTAATTTTGATTGGATTTTGAAATTTGAGGAAAACGTTGTGAATTATGTATGTTTTTTGTTATTGAAAGGCTAAAGTTGTTAAAAAATGGTTTTTTGATATCTTTGGGAGTTTTGAGTGTCAGAATGGAATTTTGCCGATTCCATCAGTCCTGAAATGTGGAAATTAGTCTTGGAGAGTTGTTGGTTTTAAATACGGAGTCTTTTTGAGGATTTGAGGTCCTAAGTTAAAAATTATTGACATTTTAGAATTTGGATTGACTTTGGTCAATATTAGGGGTTCGGATGCTCGGATTGGAATTCACGTAGTTTCGCTTGATTCGGGGGATGATGTTAGGACTAAGTGAGGTCTTGGATGAATTTTCAAAGGTCCCGATCTTGTTTTACCCATTTAGATTTTGTGTTCATTTCTTGTTACTTTCATGGATGTCGGTTCAAGGAGATCTCAAATTCGTATTTTGATAGTTCTATTGAGTCCAGAACAGCAAGTTTAGTCAAATTGCATATTTGGTTTGTGTGAACAGGATTCTGAACGAATCCTGATGGTCCATTTGTTGATTTAGTTGGCTGAAATTTCTGATGTCTAGTGTGCTCACATTAGCGAGAGGTTGTTCACTAAGGCGGACCTTTCTTTCTCAAACACTTGGCTGTTTTTGCATTCTTCGGTTTATGGAAGGCTGGGTCGCAACAGCGATAGGTCACATTTTAGCAGGGTTTTCTTAAGCAAATCAGAGCTGCTTTAGCGATGATTGCGAAAGCAAAGCCTGGTTCTCGAAAGTAAGACCCCCATTTTAAGCGGGGTTCGCTTAAGCGAACATGTGTTCGCCTAAGTGACTTTAGAGATGATTTTTGGCATACCATTTTGGGATTTTACCCCATTTTCCCCATATATATATATATTGTTGGTGTAGTATACCACAAATACAAAATATTACAGTTGAAAATAAAATGACAAAAATGAATAAACAAATCCTTAGGTTGAGGCGTGGATATTTCGCTGTCTTTAAGGAGATTCAAGCCAGTGCAGCATAATCTACACCGATCCAGCAGTAATACTCTTGACTTGTCCCCTCTAGGATACAACAGCCCAACAACGTCGTACAACTCAAACAACTCCGGATTAGTTGAAGAGTCCAAAGTTCCACAAGAGAACACCTTCCTTCAACATATAAATACACTCTTTTGTCTAGTGAATATAGTTGAAGACTTAGAATATTTTTCTATGTGTCAACACTCTCTTTCACTACACTAACCTCAATATAAACTTTTCATCTTTCCTTACACTATTTTTCTTCCACTCATCTTCTTAAGATACTTCACAAAGGAAGAAACACCACTATTTATAGGTGAAGAGGTTTTCCATATAATCAATAGGTAGAATGAAGGGTAGTAATGGGGGTAGATAAATGTGATAGATGTTACATGAGTTACAAGAAACTAATGGTCATATGAGTTACAAGAAACTAATGACCATGAGAGTTACAAAACTAATGTCCATACAAGTTACAAGAACCAATAGTCATCTTCAACCACAATTTATACCCACTAACTTATGCACTTAATAGTTTATTTTAATAATAAAATGCATATACACCAACATTCCCCCACTCATTTTAATATTAAGATAAGAGAGTTCTTTACAATTTAGTTGAAGGTAGACTATTATGCATAATGAAGGTGTGCTCTGCATTGAACCTTCACTTAGTAAAACAATAATCTTTACTCCAGAGTCAGTAGTATCTTAGACTTGAACTATGACTACTTAAGGGAAATAAAATGTCATTTCTTACACACAACAATCAAAGTGTTGACATAAGCTTTTTTAACCAGCACATTACGGCCTTGTGCTATCCTGGTTTTCATGAGTGTTTTTGAGAACAAGCTCATTCTCATAGAAAGCAACCTACTTTCACACTCACATAGGTAAAATCTGTCAAGGGTGCTCATATAATTTGACAATCCACTCATACGAGATACAGATTTTCATTAAGAGTTCAAAGACTCTACCTCCACAAATAATTATAGGATAAATGCACTCATATCATAGGGATTGAGTAAAATTAAGAAAAGTACATTTCACAACAAGTCATCATATGATTCGTTCTTCCCATTGAACCTGGTTATAGGATCTCTAGTCCCCAGGTTGGGTTTCCTAATATATAACTTAGAATTTTCTTTTAGCTTCAATTTCATCCCCCTCTATGTGCTTCAGACTCTTTATATTGCTAAGGCCTTAGGTCATGAATCTACAAGATTATCATAAATTATTTTGACACAATTAATAATGATGATATACCGGTGATCAATATGATCTCATAATATTGGGTTTTCTTCTCATGAGTCTAAATTTATCATTATAATAATGATTTTTTAATCTACCATTATATTGGTGCTATAACAATTAATCAAAATTAGAAACATTAATTTCTAAAAATAAAGTGTTTGATATAGTAAAATCAATTCACTTGTCACTAGTAAATGCTATACTTTATACACAATATCATTATAAAGTGCAATTAATCACATATCTTATATTTTTAATAGGCTTGCAAACTCATTCTTTCTTTGTCACACAATATTCACAATTGAATCAAAAGGAGTTGCAAGACTCACACAACCAACAAATTGTATTTCAATATTATGTGACTTGACAAGGAAAATTCCATTCACATGTGTTATGGTATTTTTTCATTCCAAGAATGAAATTTATCTCACCAAAACATTTCATGTTAAATGGCTACTCAACATGACTTTCATAATTTATTTATGTAACACCTCAGACCTAGCAGACCTGACCAGCTGGAAAAGTGGTGGACCATGAAGGTGTTCACGGACTGTGAAAGGAACTACGGTCCATCTACCTACTCGTGGTTCACACCCAGCCCTGAAAGTGGTGGACCACGGAGCCCTTCACGGGCCATGGACCACCACAGAGTTGTAGGAAGGCCCATGGAAGTAAGGCAGAACCTCCCAAGCTCAAGCATCAAACCACGGATCCCTACACGGGCTGTGGTCTTGATTACGAACCGTATAAAGGTCCGTGGTCCTGAGCCAGTAGACCCTCCATTGCTAAGTGAAGAACCACGGGGACCTTCAAGGTCTGTGGTCCTTCACACTATTCGTGAAGTGGACCGTGGGTGGGGTGCCAGAAACCAGTAGCTCTAGATAGCAACCACGACCTATACGACAGACCATAGTTTCTTTGATGGTTCGTCAATGGCGTTGTGGTCTGCCTCTGTCAGATTTTAAGTTGGGGTCGATTTGGTCTTTCCCCAATGCGTTGGACATTTAAACTAAGTCGTTCAACCCCTAAACTACGTCGTTTTAACCAGTTTAAGCCTAGCAACTTGGTCAGAACTTACCAAACACCTTTATTCTTCTAAATGACCAAAACAAATTAGAACAAAAAGCAGAAGAAAGAGAGCTAGTTTATTCAAGAGCACGCAACATGTTTTCTTCAGTTCCAGCCTCGAAATTGAAGGAATTCTCCGTAGATTTCATCACCAGGTATGTGGGATTTACCTAATGGGCTCCTTTCATCCACTAGATCCCTAGAATTCAATTAGATTCTTGATTCTCCGTATCTTGTTTAGAACTAGGATTTCTAAAACCTTAGAAAATTGTTGTGATTTAGCTATTATAGTATTCCTAATCGAATTAGCTTATTTCTTGGAAAGTTTGCTTAGTTCCTTGCATGAAACTCAGAACCCTAGTTGTATAATTTCTTTTAGTTCATGAATTATAGTTGCTAGGTCAGTAAAACAGATAATCATGCTCCAGATTCGAATGTTACATTATTAGTACATAAATGTGCATTCTCATATTTGCATGTCAGTATTTTAAGCTATTCATCATTTCAGTTATGTTGTGTCATATACATATTCACCTGGGAGTAGGCTTAGCACCGAGTTGGTCTAGGCTTCAGCGTACCCTCATAGTCCCAGAACTATGTACCCCCATATGAGTATAAGTCCCCTTAGTTGGGCATCAGATTTATTGATCATGCAGTCATGCCTTTATACCTCTGGAAAAGTATATTAGGTTTTCTCAATGGGTGTATCCATCGGACTCCATGTTTAGCTCACTTAGTTTTATGTCGGTTAATAGTAGCTCCACAGTCTGACTCTACTACATTTGACCAGGCTTTCAGTTTATACTTCCATACTCAGTCTTAGCATGTTATGTTCATTATTAGCACTTGTTCATTGCATTTAGCTCTGTTCTAGTTTTATTTCAACATATATATATTCTACTCAATTTGTGTCATTTGCTCAGTTATTCTTTGTTCAGTTTTATATATCTTGTTCATCTATTATCTATATCCTTCATGCTTAGTACATTAAAAGTACTGATGCATGCTCTATGCTACATCCTTTCATGATGTAGGTACTCAGCATCCAGAGCACGCTAAGATCGGTTATCGATCCGCATTCAGCAGCTTCAATAGTGAGTCATCATACTTCCAGGACAACATACATGTTTTTCATTTCTAGTCTTTTTATTCAGTTTTCAGTTTTAGTAGAGTTAGCTGAGGGGAGTGTCCCAACAACTCTATTGAATAAGAGGCTTTTTCAGACATAGTAGTAGATTCAACTATAGTTTAGAGTGATTATTCAGTATGACTAAACTCTTAGTATGGTTTATACATTCAAACTATTTGGGTATTCCCCATTTCCAGTTATCTATGGATTTAGCTTCCGCATAGTACTTGTTTTATTCAGTGATTTTATAGTATGCTTATGATATGCCAAGATCCTAGGTCCCGTATTACAACAACGGGGTAGCCTCGGAGCGTGACAAACTTAGTATCAGAGCATTAGGTTCAAGAGTCCTAGGATGTCTGAAAGCCGCACTAAGTAGAGTCTCTTTCATAGGTGTGAACTGCACTACATCTATGAGAGGGAGGTTGCAAAGTGTTTTGGAAAAATACTTCACTTTCTTTGTTATTTTTATCGTGCGTGGGTATGATCCAACTCTAATATGTCGTTATGCATTTCAAATCATGCCTTCTCGTAGAAATTATGCACGGAATGCTAATGCACGCAATACTAACACAGTTTCTCCAGTCCCAAACGATGAGGCTATGAATACAGAATTTCACAATGTGATTCAGCTCATAGCTCAGAGTATGGCTAACCAGAACAATCTGCAGGCCCAAATCTTGCAAATACTAATAGTGGATCAGCTGCAACCAGGGTTCAAGATTTTGTTCGGATGAATCCACCTCGGTTTCTAGGGTCGCAGGTTTGTGAGGATCCACATAATTCATTGATAAGGTCAAGAAGATTTTTGGGGTGATGCAGGTGACTGGTAATGATAGGGTGGATTTAGCATCCTACTAGCTTAACTATGTGGCTTACATATGGTTCACGTAGTGGAAGGACAAAATGGGTGTGGATGCAGCTCCTGTGACTTGGGAGTGTTTTAGCAGAGCTTTTCTGGATAGGTTCTTCCCAAGGGAGTTGAGAGAAGCTAAGGCACAAGAGTTTATGAACTTGAAGTAGGGTTCAATGTCGGTCCAAGAGTATGAGCTGAAGTTCACTCAACTATCCAGGTATGCTCATCACATGGTTGCCGATCCAAGGGCAAAAATGAGTAAGTTTTTGTTTGGGGTATCCGATCTGGTGAAGACCGAGTGCAGGAATGCTATGCTTTTAGGGGATATGGACATCTCTAGACTCATGACTCACGCTCAGCAGTTTGAGGGGGATAAGCTTAGGGAATTGGCTAAGGATAACAAAAAGTCTAGAACAGGTAACTATGAGTACTCTAAGCAAAAGTTAGGCAGTGGGAATCACTCACAGTGTCAGCAGAAATCTACAGCCTCAGTACCTTCATCAGCTAGTGCTCCATCCCCCAGGTTTCGACAGGATCAGAAAGGTAGGGCATCAGGCTCTAAGTCTCAAGGGAGTACTTCAGGTAACATGACTTTCCCAACTTTTCCAAAGTGTGGTAAGAACCATCCGGGCGAATGTCTTGCAGGCAGGGAAGGATGCTTTGGGTGTGGGCAGTCTACCCATAGGTTGAAGGATTGCCCTTCAGCCAGGCATGGTCAAGGAAGTAACACCAATAGGGCTCAGTCTACAACTCCAGTAGCACCAACAGGTCGCCCAACTAAGTAGGGTATTTCGTCTGGTACAGGTGGCAGTCAGCGTCAGAATAGGTTGTATGCTTTCCAGGCTCGCCAAGACTAGGAAGATTTTCCTGATGTGGAATTACGAGTCTTTCATTTATATGCTTATGTGTTGTTAGATACAAGGGCTACTCATTCTTTTGTAACTCCCTATATAGCAGTAAACTTTCGTGTCAATCCATAAACTCTCTCAGAACCCTTCTCAGTCCAACTGCAGTTGGTGACCCAATTATGGCTAAACGGGTATACAAAAACTTCCCTGTCACAGCCTCTCAGAAAGTCACCTCAGCAGATCTTATAGAGTTAGAAATAGTAGATTTTGATATCATTCTAGGCATGGATTGGTTACATTCTTGTTATGCCTCAGTCGATTGTAGAATTAGGATCGTTTTGTTTCAGTTTCCAAACGAACCAGTCTTAGAATGGAAGGGTAATAGCTCAGTGCCTACTAGTTGATTTGTCTCTTACCTTAAGGCTAGAAAGATCATTTCCAAAGGGTATATCTATCATCTTGTTCGTGTTAAGGATTCAAACTTCGAAACCCCAACTCTTGAGTCAGTTCAAGTAGTAAATGAGTATTCGGAAGTGTTTCCATAAGATCTTCCTGGAGTTCCTCCCGAAAAGGAAATTGTCTTCGGAATTGATCTCCTTCCAAATACCTAGCCGATTTCGATTCCGATTCCTCCTTACAGAATGGCTCCAACCGAGCTTAAGGAATTGAACATTTGAAAGACCTTCTAGATAAGGGCTTCATCAGACCAGTATCTCTCCATGGGGTGCTCCAGTATTGTTCGTGAAAAAGAAGAATGATTATCTAAGAATGTACATTGACTATTGTCAGTTGAACAAACTCACAATCAATAATAAGTATCCCATGGATTGATGACTTGTTTGACCAACTTCATGGTGCTAGTTGATTTTCTTTCACGACCCATGGGTACCTTCTAGATATAACATGTCACATAGAACCCCGAAAGGCTCCATGTAAGCCCCTTAGCATATCATAACATAGGATTAGAACAATAAAGAGTAAAAATGCATTCCAAGTCCAAAATTTTCATAAAGGAAAGCAGAAGTCTAGACTTGTCTCAATTTAGCCATCTATTACAATATTTGAATCAAATAGGGACACAGCCCATACAACATAGTCCGAAAAGGAAATACAAGAAATGAAACTACTAAGTGAAAATATATGTCCTCCAATCATGAGGACTCACCAACAAGCTATGAGAAATGAGCAATTCCAAGCTTTAGCCACAATTAGGACCACATTGAGAATCGGACCCTACACTTGGGGAAAATGTAGGAAAAATATGGGTTAGTACAAAAATGCACGAAGTATGATAGCCATGGATAAAATCCTTGAAAACATGCAAAAAGGGACATTTCATTTGAATGCATGCAATTACCTAACTTAAAACATCATTTTTGAAGATAGTAGAAAAGCATAAGTCATAAGCATATTCATTACAAATATCATCATAACATAAGAGAAACATATCATAAGTACCCTCAAAGCATACTTGTGCAATGCATGAATAAGACCCCATAAATCCAACCCATGCTAAGTAAAGCTTCTTGAGTAACCATAGTTCATACTTCATATTCCTGTTCATATTGTTATCATAGTGGGAATAAGCCTTAACCGACATAGACCATGTGAGCTTAACATGGAATCCGGTGTTACCCACACCGAAAAGGGTTGTCCTACTTGCCTAAGGTAAGACCATGGTATGTTAGCATTAGGTGGATCCACTAGCTAAATATCCTACGGGGGCACGTAGTTTATGAGATAAGGAGATTGTTACCAGAAACCTTTCTAACGGGGGAGAATCCATCTCAAGAGATTGCTTCTAGAAACCCGACCTTTATATCGTGAGAGCTTCCATATCATATTCAATATCCACTCAGTACTAAGCATTAATCTGATGGAGTACTTGTTACTTCATAACTTCTTTCATTAAGATAGCTCATTAGATCTTGCGTGAGAATAACCTTTCACCGTTCATGTCTTCATGTAATATTAGATTCAATTAGGTGAGAAAGCCTTTCAACTTAGAATATTCATCATGTGAGAAAACCTTTCACATCATGTTCATTATGTATTCATGAGAATAGCCTTTCAATCAACACAACAACATTATCATAATCATGAACACTTCACTCACAAATTATTCTAAAACCATATACCAAACTTCATAAATCATGCATAATATCATAATTTGCCTTTATGAGGGTCATAACTCATATCAATCAAACACATCTAGAATTCACTATATTAGACATGAATGACAACATAATTTAAGTAAACAAACTATTGCAAGCATAATCTCATAACATTCTTCTATAATCAACAAACCAATATTACAAGATCATAAATGGGGAAATAGGGATTTCATGGGTGGGGTTCTTGGGGATTTCAGCATAAAAGACATAATAAATCAGCAATTCAATCATTAGAATTTTTTTAAAAAGGAACCCATGACTTTGGAGTCAAACCCTAACTTTGGGGATTTTCTATCTTTGAAATTAGGGTTTTGAAGGGGCTCCATGGATGAAAAGCTACCATACCTTAGCAATGAAACCCAATGAAATTGGTGTAAAAACTTTTCTTCTTGAACCCTAGCTCCACCTTCTTTCCTCTTCTTCTTCCTTTAAGTTCTAGGGAGAGAATTTTTGGAGAGGAGATAAACTTTTGGAATTATTTGGGTGTTGTGAAAATATGACTTAGTTTGGGTGAATTTGACTTAAAAATGACTTATATAGTGACCCTAAACTTACCCAAAATGACTTCACTTCGAATGGACTTAAAACCGGAATTTTCCAAACCACCCCTCACTTAAAGTGACCTGCCCAGCTGCCACGAGTGGCACCATGAGTCACGGTCATGACCACGAGCCCTGGTCCCTCTCATAGACTTGAGGCAGTGGCTAGGAAATTTGTGCCTTTATCTCACAAGCCCAAGCAAACCTCACGAGGGGCTCTACGAGCCGTGGTGCTAGCCACGAGTCGTGGTTCCTCTCGTGGGCCTTGAGGCAGTGGCTATTCCACCCTCCATCAACCCTCAACCACTAAGGCATGATCAAGGCCACTCCCACGAGCCATGTAAGGCTTCGAGAGCCGTGAAGTGGCTCATGTGGAGGAGCTATTTAGGGAAGCCTTAAGGAAGCTACTGCCTCCACCTCCACGAGTGGAACCACGACTCGGGGTGACCACCACTGGTCGTGAAGCCCTCGTGGTCATGGGGCAGTGCCTTTGCAAGGCTTGGGCAGCCTTGTCCTTGCCCCTTTTCCCTTGGCCTTAGGCCACCTCCATGACTCTAACCTCAAACATAGCTCTAGATTGGCCTACTAATTTCCGGGGTGTTACAATATATCCCCCTTGGGAACATTCGTCCTTGAATGAAAATCTAGACACCTTACGGAAATAAAGACTCAATACTAGCTGCCCATCATACATGAAACATCAAAATAATGCACCATTCATAGGAGGAAACTTCAACTCCATCTCAAACATAGTCAATGCAACACAAGGAAGTAGGAACTACATCTAACAATCCATTATGCATGAAAATTCCACATTTCTCATATGCATAGGAGGAACTACCTTCTCCAACCAAAACTATGCTCAACACAATATCATGGAGCCAATATGCAATTACTCTCAAACGCATACTAAAGCATGTTCGATAATTCATCTCATGAAGTCAATAGGCAACTCATACTCAATGCACAACAACATGAGGGGAATCAATCATAAAACCTCATTTTCTTACTAAACATAAATTTCTCAAGAACATGCGTAGCATAAGGAAATCATGGAAAAACACATATAACACACATGACTCCCAAAAACTAGAAAACTCAAGAGGAACTACTTACCTCAAGCTTGAATAGGAATAGAGGGAAAGAGATGAGGGTATCGAGACTTCATATCGGCCTCGATCTCCCAAGTAGCACCCTCCACAAAGTGATTTCTCCATAAAACCTTTACGGAAGTTATTTCCTTGTTTCTCAATCTCTTGACTTGCCGGTCTAGGATCTCTACCGGAACCTCTTCTTATGAAAGACTCTCATCAACTCATAACCCATCTAAGGGGATAATGGATACCGGATCTCCAATACACTTCTTAAGCATGGAGACATGAAACACAGAATGCACCGAAGCCAACTCATTTGGAAAATTTAACTCATAGGCAACTTTACCAACTCGTTTCAAAATTTGATATGGGCCTACATACCGGGGACTAAATTTCCTTTTCTTGCCAAATCTCATCCAACCCTTCATAGGTGAGATCTTTAGATAGACCCAATCATTAACCTCAAATTCTAGGTCTCTTCTTCTCACATCGGCATAAAACTTTTGTCTACTTTGAGCCATTCTCAACCTCTCTCTAATGAGTCAGACCTTCTTAATAGCTTCGTAAACCAATTTAGGACCAATAAGAGCAATTTCACCTACCTCAAACCAACCAACCGGAGACCTACATCTCCTACCATACAAGGCTTCAAAGGGAGCCATACAGATATTTGAGTGATAGCTATTATTTTAGGAAAAATCTATTAATAGAAAATGGTCGTCCCAATTACCATTGAAGTCTATTACATATGCCCTTAACATATCTTCCAATTTTTGGATGGTACGCTCCGCTTGCCCATCGGTTTGAGGATGAAAAGTCGTGCTAAGCTTAACCTTAGTACCAAACCCTTTTTGGAATGACTTTCAAAAGTGTGAAGTAAATTGAGTACCTTGATCGGAAATAATAGATAGAGGAACTCCATGCAACTTCACTATCTCTCTTAAATACAACTTGGCATAGTCTTCCGTCGAAAAATAAACCTTGACGGGAATAAAGTGAACTGATTTTTCAGCCGTTCTATAATGACCCAAATAGAATCATATTCCTTCGTGCGAGGCAAACCCACAATAAAATCCATGTTCACCTCTTCCCACTTCCAAGTGGGGATGCCTATATCTTGGGCTAAGCCTCCCGGCCTTTGATGCTCAACCTTAACTTGTTGACAATTTGGACATTTGGCCACAAATCCCACAGTATCATTCTTCATCCCATTCCACGAATAGACTTCCCGTAGATCACGGTACATCTTGGTGGCTCCCGGGTGAGTAGAATATCGAGAACTATGAGCTTTTTCTAAAGAAATCTTCCTTAGATTATCAACATCCGGAACACATAACCGACCTTGGTACCTAAGCACCCCATCTCCCCCTTTGGTGAAAGCCTCAACGGACTTCTTGAGTACTGACTCTTTCAAATCAACTAATATAGGATCAAGGTCTTGCTTAGACTTCACATCCTTCACAAAGGACGATTCGGCCCCATTATGAACCATGACACCACCCTTTGCGAAATCCACTAGTTGAACACCTAGTCGGGCCAACTTATGTACGTCACGAACCAATTCTTTCTTTTCATCCTCTACATGAGCCACACTACCCATGGACAATCTACTAAGAGCATCCGCTACTACATTAGCTTTGCCGGGGTGATAAAGGACACTCATGTCATAGTCCTTCAACAATTCTAACCACCTCCTTTGTCGAAGATTCAAGTCCTTTTGATTAAACACATATTGGAGACTTTTATGATCGGTGAAAACATCCACCTGGACCCCATACAAATAATGCCTCCATATTTTTAAGGCAAACACAACCGCCGCTAACTCAAGGTCATGGGTAGGATAATTCTTCTCATGGACTTTAAGTTGGCTTGAAGCATAGGCAATCACCTTACTGTTTTGCATAAGCACACATCCTAACTCCACTATAGAGGCATCACAATACACCACAAAACCTTAGGTACCCTCCAGTATGGTCAACACCGAAGCGGAAGTAAGTCTATCTTTCAGCTCTTGGGAACTTTTCTCACAAGCTTCTGACCACACAAACTTAACCTTCTTTTGAGTCAAAGCCGTCAAAGGAGAAACAATGGAGGAAAACCCCTAAACAAATCTTCTATAGTAACCGGCCGAACCCAAAAAACTTCTAATCTTGGAAGGAGATAGAGGTCTAGGCCAACTCTTGACCGCATCCATCCTCTTAGGATATTCCTCAATACCCTTGCTTGACATAATATGACCAAGGAAAGCTACAGACCTTAACCAAAATTCACACTTGCTAAACTTTGCAAAAAGTTGTTGGTCTTTAAGAACTTTCAACACAATTCTTAAATGGTCCACATGTTAATTCTCACTCCTTGAATAGATCAAAATGTCATCAATAAACACAATCACAAACATGTATAGGTATTGCCTAAACACTCTATTCATTAAGTCGATGAACGCCACCCGAGCATTGGTCAAACCGAACGACATCACTAGGAATTCATAATAACCATACCAAGTTTGGAAAGCCGTCTTTGGGATATCTTCCCCTTTCACCCTCAATTGGTGACAACCCGAACTAAGATCAATTTTACAGAAATAGCTAGACCCTTAAAGTTGATCAAACAAGTCATCAATCCTTGGAAGAGGATACTTGTTCTTAATAGTAACTTTATTCAATTGATGATAATCGATGCATATTTTAAGAGACCCATCCTTCTTTCTAACAACCAACACTGGAGCACCCCATGAAGAGATACACGATCAGATGAAGCCCTTGTCTAACAAATCCTTCAACTGTTCTTTCAACTCGGCCGAAGCCATTCTGTAAGGAGGAATAAAGATATGTTGGGTATTCAGAAGAAGGTGAATACCCAAATCTATTTCCCGCTCGGGAGGAATACCGGGCAAATCATCGGGGAATACTTTTGGGAACTCATTAACCACCAGAACCGACTTAAGAGAAGGGGTTTCAGAATCTACATCCCTCACCCTAACAACATGGTAAAAGCAACCTTTCTAGATCATCTTTCTAGCCTTAAGGTAAGACACAAATTGACCTATAGGCATAGAATTTCCCCCTTTTCACTCTAAGATAGGCTCATTCAGAAATTGGAATATAACCACCCAAGTTCTACAATTAATAGAGGCATAACATGCATGCAACCAATCCATACCAAGAATCACATCAAAGTCTAACATGTCAAGCTCTACCAAATCAACAAAAGTAACTCTATGGGATAAGGAAATGGGACATCTTCTATAAACCCTCTTAGCCACCACAGAATCACCAGCAGGAATAGAGATAGAAAAAGGTTCTAATAACACTTCCGGAGGAACATCAAACCTCATTGCCACATAGGGCGTCACAAAAAATAAACTAGCACAAGGATCAACAAGGCATACACATCAATAAGAAAGAATTTTAACATACCAGTGACTACATCCGAGGATCTCTCTTGGTCACCTCGGGTTTGTAGAGCATAAAAGCGGTTTTTCTTTGGAGCATTGGAGTTCGAACCACTAGAAGGAGTTTGCTTGCCCTCTCTTCCCTTAGCCGTGAGTGTTGGGCAGTTCCTCAATTGATGATCACTCTTACCACATCTAAAACAAGCATCCGTGCCGGCTAGGCACTTACCATCATGTTTCTTACCGCACTTAGCACAAGTAGGCCTAGCCATAGAATATCCACTATCATTACCTCCTTGAGGTTTAGGATTAGACACCCTTTCCTTGTTGACCCTTGGAGAATCATTTGAGGAACCTTGGTTGGAGAACCTTTGTTTGAACCTTGGTCAACCATGTCCGTCGAACCTAGTATTGGAGAAATTTCCATCACCGGTTCTAGCTCTTTTCACCTCCTTATTCTTTTCCTTGAGTTTTTCTTCTTCCATTAGTTGGGCATGCACCATGAGATGTGAAATATCCATATCCGATATAAGAATTGTCGTACGACATTCTTTGACTACCATGTCGGACACTCCCATCACAAATTTATTCATCTTAACCCTTGAATCTGCCACCATAGTTGGAGCATACTTGGATAGTTGAGTGAACTTTAGAGCATAATCTTTCACACTTATACCTCTTTGACGAAGAATAATGAACTCTTGCATCTTTCCTTCTCTCAACTCTAGGGGAAAGAATCTATCAAGAAATGCCGATTTAAATAATTCCCATTCTACCAGGCCCGCTCCTATGGATCTCTCACCATCATACCAAACTTGAGCCACATCTTTTAGTTGGTAGGCGGCTAGCTCTGCCTTCTCTTCCGAATACACCCCTATAATAGCAAGTACTTTATAAACCTCATCGATAAATCTTTAAGGATCCTCTTCAACTTTGGAGCCATGAAATTTGGGAGGATTCATTCTAGCAAAATCCCTAACCCTTGAAGCAGCCAAATTCACATTAGGATTCACATGAGTCACAACATATTTATTGGCTTGAGCCGTCATAGCTTGAGCTTGAGCTTGAGTTGTCAAAGCTTGTGCCAACATTTGAAATTCTGACCAAATCTCCACATCCGACATAGCCGAAGGATTAATCAGAGCTTGATTAGCTTGAGAAGCTTCTTCATTCACATTGTCACTCTCCATTCTTCTAGTGTTAGCCCTTCATGTATTCATATCCTCAAGACACAAGAGAAGGATTAAAAGAGCGACTTTATAGAGTAAAACTCTATGGCACGACTTAAGAGCAATCATTCATAAATGTGGCGTGCTTCACACTCTTGAACAAGATTCTACTAGATGTGGCTTATAAGACGTCATCCTAGAATCATTCTAAGCCTTGTGCTCTGATTACCAAGTTTGTCATGACCTAGGGGTAACCCTAGACGTAACAAGGCACATAGAACCCCAAAAGGCTCCTTGTATACCCCTTAGAATATCATAACATAAGATTAGAACAATAAAGAGTAAAATAACATATCTAGTCCAAAATTTTCATAAAGAAAACCAGAAGTCTAGACTTGTCTCAATTTAGCCATCTATTACAATACTTGAATCAAATAGGGACACAACCCATACAACATAGTCCAAAACGGAAATACAAGAAATGAAACTACTAAGTGAAAACATCCATCCTCGAATCATGAGGACTCACAAACAAGCAAGGAGAAATGAGCAATTCCAAGCTTTAGCCACAATTAGGACCACCTTGAGAACCAGACCCTACCCTTGGGGAAAATGTAGGGAAAATATGGGTTAGTACAAAAATGCAATAAGTATGATAGCCATGAATAAAAACCTTGAAAACATGCAAAAAGAGACATTTCATTTGAATGCATGCAATTTACTAAGTTAAAACATCATTTTTGAAGATAGTAGAAAAGCATAAGTCATAACCATATTCATTAAAAATATCATCATAACATAAGAGAAACATATCATAAGTACCCTCAAAGCATACTTGTGCAGTGCATGAATAAGACCATATAAATCCAACCCATGCTAAGTAAATCTTCTTGAGTAACCATAGTTCATACTTCGTATTCTTGTTCATATTGTTGTCATAGTGGGAATAAGCTTTAACCGACATAGACCATGTGAGCTTAACATGGAATCCGGTGTTACCCACACCGAAAAGGGTTGTCCTACTTGCCTAAGGTAAGACCATGGTATGTTAGCATTAGGTGAATCCACTAGCTAAATATCCTGCGGGGGACGTAATTTATGTGATAAGGAGATTGTTACCAGAAACCCAGCCATTCTAACGGGTGAGCTTCCATCTCAAGAGACTGCTTCTAGAAACCCGACCTTTCTTTTGGGAGAGCTTTTATCTCATATGCAATATCCACTCAGTGCTAATCATTAATCCCATGAAGTACTTATTACGTCATAACTTGTTTCATTAAGATAGCTCATTAGATAATGTGTGAGAATAACCTTTCACCGTCCATGTCTTCATGTAACATTAGATTCAATTAGGTGAGAAAGCCTTTCAACCTAGAATCTTAATCTTGTGAGAAAACCTTTCACATAATGTTCATTATGTATTCATGAGAATAACCTTTCAATCAACACAACAAAATTATCATAATCATGAACACTCCACTCTTAAAGTGTTCTTAAAGCATATACTAAACTTCATAAATCATGCACATTATCATAATTTACCCTTTCAAGGGTCATAACTCATATCAATAAAAATATCTAGAATTCACTACATTAGACATGAATAATAACATAATTCAAGTAAACCAACTACTGCAAGAATAATCTCATAACATTCTTCGATAATCAACAAACCCACATTACAAGATCATAATTGGGGAAATAGGGATTTCATGGGTTCTTGGGGATTTCAACATAAAACCCATAATACATAACTAATTCAATCATAATATTAAGTAATTCAATCATTAGAATTTTTTTGAAAGGAACCCATGACTTTGGAGTCACACCCTAACTGTGCGGATTTTCTATCTGTGAAATTGGGATTTTTAAGGGGCTCCCTGGATGAAGGTTATCCATGGATGAAGATATACCATACCTTAGCAATGAAAAACAATGAAATTGGTGTGAAAACTTTTCTTCTTGAACCCTAGCTCCACCTTCTTCCTTCTTCTTCTTCCTTCAAGTTCTAGAAAGAGAATTTTTGGAGAGGAGATGAACTTTGGGAATTATTTGGGTGTTGTGAAAATATGACTTAGTTTGGTGAATTTGACTTAAAAGTACTTATATAGTGACCCTAAACTTATCCAAACGACTTTACCTTAAATAGACTTAAATCAGAATTTCCCAAAACACCCCTCACTTAAAGTGAGTCGCCCTGGTGCCACGAGGGGCTCCACAAGCCATGGTCCCTTTCATTAACTTGAGGCAGTGGTTAGGAAATTTTTTCCTTTAGGCCACAAGCCCAAGGCAAATTCACGAGGGTCCCCACGATCTGTGGTACTAGCCACAAGCCATGGTTCCTCTCGTAGGCCTTGAGGCTATGGCTAAGCCACCCTCCATCAACCCTCAACCAATAAAGGCCATTCCTACGATCCATATAAGGCTTCACGAGCCGTGAAGTGGCTCGTGTGGAGGAGCCATTTGGGGAATCCTTAAGGAGGATACTACCTCCACCTCCACGAGTGGCACCACGACTCGTGGTCACCACCACTGGTGGTGAAGGCCCTCGTGGTCATGGGGCAGTGCCTTGGCAAGGCTTGGGCAGCCTTGGCCCTTGCCCCTTTGCCTTTGGCCCTAGGCCACCTCCATGGCTCTAACCCTCAAACATAGCTCTAGATTGGCCTACTAATTTCCGAGGTGTTATATTTTCTAAGGTAGACCTCAGATCTGGCTATCATCAGCTCAGAGTCAGAGATAGTGATATACTGAAAATAGCCTTCACAACTCAGTATGGCCATTATGAATTTGTATTTATGTCTTTTGGACTAACTAATGTTTTTGCAGCTTTCATAGACTTAATGAACAGGGTGTTTAAACAGTATTTGAACTTTTTCGTTATAATCTTTATTGATGATATGCTCATTTATTCTCGAAATGAGGAGGAGCATGTGACTCATCTGAGATTTGTTCTGCAAACTCTCAAAGATCGCCACTTATTCACTAAGTTCAACAAATGTGAATTCTGGTTATAGTTTGTTGCTTTCCTTTGTCATGTGGTATCTAGCGAAGCAATTCGAGTGGATTCTAAAAGAATAGAGGCAGTAAAGCAATGGCCCAGACCCACCTCTCCAACAAACATCAGAAGTTTCTTGAGGTTGATTGGTTATTACAGGAGATTTGTTGAAGGACTTTCATCCATAGCTTCCCCATTGACCAAGTTGACTCAGAAAAAGGTTAAATTTCACTGGTAAGATGAGTGTGAGAAAAACGTCTCAGAACTAAAGACTAGGTTGACTATAACTCATGTCTTGACCCTACTAGATGGTTCAGATGGTTATGTGGTTTATTGTGATGCATCCAGGGTCGGCCTAGGTTGTGTGTTGATGCAGCGAGGTGAGGTCATAGCTAATACTTCTAGACAACTTAAGGTACATGAGAAGAACTACCCAACTCATGACCTCGAGCTTGCAATTGTAGTATTTGTCCTAACGATTTGGAGACATTACTTGTATGGTATTCACGTAGATGTGTTCACAAACCATAAGATCCTCCAGTATGTGTTCACCCAGAAAAAGTTG
Organism: Solanum gracilifrons; assembly: GCA_029582605.1. Taxonomy (NCBI): domain Eukaryota; kingdom Viridiplantae; phylum Streptophyta; class Magnoliopsida; order Solanales; family Solanaceae; genus Solanum; species Solanum gracilifrons. The sequence continues at coordinate 9,346 of JAJOOH010000239.1, read as the reverse complement.
AATCTTCATCAGAGGTGATGGCTTGAATTCCTCAAGGACTATGACATGAATGTGCTTTACCATCCTGGTAAGGCCAATGTAGTGGTTGATGCTCTCAGCAGGCTGTCTATGGGAAGTGTAAGACATGTTGAGGAATAAAGAAAAGAGTTAGCCAAAGATGTCACCGGCTTGTTCGCTTAGGAGTTTGCCTTACGGACACATCAGATAGTGGGGTGACAGTTCAAAATGGATCTAAATCTTCATTGGTAGCATAGGTTAAGGAAAATCAGTATAGTGATCCTATATTACTTTAGTTGAAAGGTGCAGTTCATCAGCAAAAAATTGAGGTTTTCTCCCAAGGGGGAGATGGTGACCTTCGTTACCAGGGTCGCTTGTGTATTCCTAATGTGACTGAGTTGAGGCAGCAGATCCTTACCAAAGCTCATAAATCTAGGTATTTCATTCAACCAAGTGCCACTAAGATGTACCATGATCTACAAAAAGTCTTTTGGTGGAACGGCATGTAAAGGGACATAGCGGATTTTGTGGCTAAGTGTCCTAATTGTCAACAGGTTAAGGTGGAGGTATGACTCAAGAGATTAACATTCCTACATGGAAGTGGATAGTGATAAACATGGACTTTATCATAGGTTTACCTCTTACTCACAGATAGCGTGACTCCATTTGGGTGATAGTAGACAGAGTTACTAAGTTCGCTCACTTCTTGACTATCAAATCTATAGATTTAGCGGACAACTACACTAAACTTTACACTAATGAGATAGTCAGGTTGAATGGGGTTCCCTTGTCTATCATCTCATATAGAGGTCCTCAGTTTACCTGTCATTTCTAGAAATCATTTCAAAAAGGTCTTGGTATCCAGGTGAATCTCAGTATAGCATTTGATCCACAGATGAATGGTCAGGCATAACGTACCATTCACACCTTAGTGGACATGTTGAGAGCTTGTGTGATCGATTTCAAGGGTAGTTTGGATGATCACCTACCTCTCATAGAGTTTGCCTATAATAATAGCTTTCATTCAAGTATTCAGATAGCCCTTTATGAGGCATTATTTGGGTGTAGATGCAAATCTCCATCGGTTAGTTCGAAGTAGGTAAAGCGAACTTGATTGGGCCAGATTTTGTTCATGAATATATGGAAAAAGTTCAACTCATCAGGGATAGACTTAAGATAGCCCAGAGTAGTCAGAAGTCCTATGAAGATGTAAGGAAAAGGGACATAGAGTTTGAAATAGATGATTGGGTTTTCATGAAGGTGTCACCTATGAAGAGGGTGATGAGGTTTGGCAAGAAAGGGAAGCTCAGTCCTAGAAATGTAGGTTCTGAAAAAGGTTGGTAATGTGGTTTATGAGTTAGAGTTGCCAACAGAACTAGCGGCAGTTCATCCAGTCTTTAACATTTCATTGTTCAAGAAGTGTGTGGGTGATCCGGCATCAATAGTGCCATTAGAGAGTGTGGTTGTGAAGGATAGTCTCACTTATGAAGAGGTGCCAGTTGAGATTCTTGACCGTCAAGTTCGTAGGTTGAGAAATAAAGAAGTCGCTTCAGTGAATGTTTTCTGGAGGAGTCAGTCCATAGAGGGAGCTATTTAGGAAGTAGAAGCAGCCATGAAGGCCAAGTATCCTCATCTCTTTCCTTCCGAGTCTGTTTCAACTGCAGGTAATAGTTTCTCCCCAGTCCTTCAGTTTACTCTCGGGTAAATTCAGTCTTAGTATCTGGTTCCTTCAGTTGTTCTTGCATTTTAGGATATTTGCATGTTCTTGGAACCCAGTTCAGTTAAAATCAGTTTCTAGTACTTAGTGGTGGACCACAAAGGGGTTCATGGACCATGAAGGGAACCACGGTCCATCGACCTGCCCGTGGTTTATACCTAGCCCAAAAAGTGGTGGACCACTGAGCCCTTCACGGGCCGTGGACTACCACACGAGCCGTAGAAAGGCTTATGGAAGCAAGGTCGAACCTCCCGAGCTGAGGCATCAGACCACGGAGCCCTCCAAGGGCTCTATGGTCTTGATGACAGACCTTGAGAAGGTCCATGGTCCTGAGCCAGTAGATCCCCCATCCCTAATTGAAGAACCACGGGGACCTTCACGATTCGTGGTCCTTCACACGGTTCGTGAAGTGGACCGTGGGTGGGGTGCCAGAAACCAGTAGTTCAAGCCAGAAACTACGGCCCATACGATGGACCATGGATCCTTTGACAGTCCGTCAATGGCGTCGTGGTCTGCCTTCGTCAAATTTTAAGTTGGGGTCGTTTGGTCTTTTCCCCTATGCGTTGGACATATAAACTACGTCGTTTTAACCAGTTTAATCCTAGTAACTTGGTCAGAACTTAACGAAAACCTTTATTCTTCTAAATCACCAAAAAAAACTAGAGCAAAAAGGAGAAGAAAGAGCGCCAGTTTTCTTAAGAACACGCAACAAGTTTTCTTCATATCCAGCCCCAAAATCGAAGGATTTCTTTGTAGATTTTGTCATTAGGTATGTGAGATTTTACTAGTGGGTTCCTTTCATCCACTAGGTCCATATAATTCAGTCAGATTCTTGATTCTCTATATCTTGTTTAGACAGAAGGTTTCTAAAACCTTAGAAAATTGTTATGATTTAGCTATTATAGTATTCATAATCGAATTAGCTTATTTCTTGGAAAGTTTGCTTAGTTCCTTGCATGAAACTCAGAACCCTAGTTATATAATTTCTTTTAGTTCATGAATTATACTTGCTAGGTCAGTAAAACAGATAATCATGCTCCAGATTCGAATGCTACATTATCAGTATATAAATATGCATTCTCATATTTACATTTCAGTATTTTGAGCTATCCACTATTTCAGTTATGTTGTGTCATATACATATTCAGTTGGGAGTTGGCTTAGCACCGAGTAGGGCTAGGCTTCTGCGTACCCTCATAGTACTAGAACTACGTGCTCCCGTAGGAGTATAAGTCCCCTCAGTTGGGCATAACATTTAATGATCACGTCAGTCATGCCTTTATACCCCTGGAAAGGTATATGGGGTCCTCTCGATGGGGCATATACATTGGATTCCACATTTAGCTCACATGGTTTTATGTCGGTTAATAGTAGCTCCACAGTCAGAGTCTACTGCATTTGACCAGGTACTCAATTTATACTTTAATACTCAGTCTCAACATGTTATGTTCATGAATAGCACTTCGTCATTGCATTTAGCTCAGTTCCCTATTATATTTCAACATATATATATATATATTCTGCTCAGTTTATGTCATTTGCTCAGTTATGCTTTGTTCAGTTTTATATATCTTGTTGAACTATTATCTATATCCTGCATGCTCAGTACATTACAAGTAATGACTTATACTCTCCGCTATATCCTTTCATGATGTAGGCTCAGGTAGTTAGCATCTAGATCACGCTTAGATCATTTATCAGTCCACATTCAACAGCTTCAGTGGTGAGTCCTCATACTTCGAGGACAACAAACATGCTTTTCATTTCTAATCTTTTTATTCAGTTTTCAGTTTTAGTAGAGTTATCTAAGGGGCATGTCCCAGCAATTCTATCCAATTAGAGGCTTTTTCAGACATAGTAGTAGATTCAGCATTAGTTTTGAGTGATTGTTTAGTATCACTAAACTCTTAGTATGGTTTAAACATTCAGACTTTTTGGGTATTCCCCATTTCCAGTTATCTATTGATTTAGCTTCCACATAGTACTTGTTTTATTCAGTGATTTTATAGTATGCTTATGATATGCCAGAGACAGGGTTAACTTGGGGTCACTCGTGATCCTAGGTCCTGTGTTACGTCAAAGGGGGTAGCCTCAGGGTGGGACAATTTATAACTCTCGTGTTAAAGCCAAAAATCATCTCATTATAGCCAGACAACAACATGTGATTTATTCCACAATAAATATATGCATTTGTAATACTCTTTTTTTGAGCATTTCTCAAAGATGCAAAAATCATTTTTTCGCAATGACTTTTTTCTCATTTCATGAACCCCCACTATTTTAAGAATTTAAATATCATTTTTTTCATGAAAAGTAGAATCACTTTATTCATGAAAATATTAGGTAAAAAGTTTTTTTCCCCTTTACCTTTTCTCCACTTGAATTGATCAAGTCCAAAAATATTTTGTCGTACACCTCTTCTCTTCCATCTCTTGAAGAGAGCGACGTTTGAGCGGAAATATCTTGATATCCATACCTTTTCAAACTGTAACAAAAACATGACTCTCCTTAAAATTGATGGTGTAATATACCACAAATACAAAATATTACAGTTGAAAATAAAATGACAAAAATGAATAAACAAATCCTTAGGCTCAGGCGCGAATATCTCGCTCTCTTTAAGGAGATTCAATCCCACTGCAGCATAATCTACACCGATCCAGCAGTAATACTCTTGACTTGTCCCCTCCAGGATACAACAGCCCAGCAACGTCATACAACTCAAACAACTATGGATTAGTTGAAGAGTGCAAACCTCCACAAAAGAACACCTTCCTTCAACATATAAATACTCTATTTTGTATAGTGAATATAGTTGAAGACGTAGAATATTTTTATATGTCTCAACTCTATCTTTCACTACACTACCTCAATATAAACTTTTCATCTTTCCTTACACTATTTTTGTCCACTCATCTTCTTGAGATACTTCACAAAGGAAGAAACACCACTATTTATAGGTGAATAAGTCTTCCATATAATCAATAGGTAGAATGAAGGGTAGTAATGTGGGTAGATAAATGTGATAGATGTTACATGAGTTACAAGAAACTAATGGTCATATGAGTTACAAAAAACTAATGACCATGGCAGTTCCAAGAACTAATGGTCATATAAGTTACAAGAATCAATAGTAATCTTCTACCACAATTTATACCCACTAACTTATGCACTTAATATTTTTATTTAATAATAAAATGCATATACACCAACATATATATATATAAAGAGAATTTTTGCATATATTCACTCAAAAATAGCTTAATTATGCTTCATAGATATAGTTTGCTAATTACAATGCGTAGCTACATGTTAGAAATGTTATAACTCAATAATACTCCTACTACAGACTCAATGACAACAACTTAATTAAAGAATAGTTCTAAGCTTGTTTGGCTTCGTTCTTCAGCTTTAATCATTTTTATTTATTGACTTGAGAAAGTTTAAATTCTTGTGCAGTAGCTGCTCCGCTTTGTGTATATTCTCTTCCTTCTATATGTTGCACTGTGGAAGCCTAGGGTTTGAGAGAAGAATAACATCACACAATTCACTTGGAATACAAACATATTCACACAAGTGATAACATATCACTTGTGTCTAACCGTTTCTCCCCCTGCATAAAAATCTCAAAGCCCCTTTGAGAGACTTTCTTTGTAGAACACAACCTCTTTTAACTCAAAATTTTATCCATGGTTTTGGTCATCTTAGGGAGATGTTTGGGAGATGAACCAGGTTCCTAAAATAAGGGTACCAAAGGTTGGTACAGATTCGGAGTGGGAGGATAATTCAATAAGGGACTCACCATGAACTTGGTCCCCTTTTGAACTATCACCATGACTTATGGATTCACTAATTGGCTCCTCAACTCCCAATTTTTCCCCTTTGGTACTAGAAATGCGAAGATGCTTGCTTTAAAAAATAGGATCCTATAGTTCTAATGTTTATTTACTTTGAGTGAAATGAGATTGGGATGGTAAAAATAGGGAAAATTGTACAAACTAGTAAGCTATTAATTCAAATTAAATGTTATAACCACAATTTGATTTAATTGTAACCCATAGCAAACAGTTGACATTCGCCTCTCTCCCAAGTGAATCTCGCTCGCCACTCTCCCAGATCTCGTTCGTCACTCTCCCTCGCCTCTCTCACTTTATACAAACACAAATGTATAAATTGTGTTTGTGTTTGTATAAAGCAAGAGAAAACTGTATATACAAATACAAATACATATATTTTCGTTCTATACACTTATAATTATACAAATACAGATCTTTCCCTACCGGTTCTCTTTTGCCTATCTCTCTTTCTCGCTTTATACAAACACAAATTATACAAATTACAATGTATAATTTGTGTTGTATAAAGCGAGAGAGAGAGAGAGAGATTTGATATACAAATGTTTTATTTCGATTCAATTGTATACAAATTCAAATGTCATGCAGATATACAAACACATAAAATTGAATTGAGCGGCTATCAGCGATTATACAAATGAGAGCTGCCAGCGATTTATACAAATGAGAGGCTGCCAGCGGTTTATACAAATGAGAGGCTACTAGTGATTTACACAAATTTGATGCTCCATAGCAAATATTAAGTTTTCTATGGAGCGCAATAATACAAACTATAGCTATAGCATACAAATATGATTTTTATGTTTGCTAAACCTAAAATTTACTCTAAAAAATATGGTTTTTGCAATGTCTCTTTTTGAAAAAAATAAATTGTCTTCAATTGCTCGTATCAAATTGTCTTTAATGTATTTTATGACATTTACTCTGATACTTATAATTATTTTCCTTTGAGACGTTAGTAGCTTGTCCTCTTTGCACATATAATCTTGTTCATGTAATCTTGAGAGAGGAGTGGAAAAAATAGAGAGAGATATCCTTTGAAATTTTTTTAAAAAATGATAGAGAGAGATATTCTTCTTCCTAAAATGTATGGTGCTTGTACTTGTTTCTCACTTTGATTTGAAACTTTGTCAGTTTTTGTTCTTCTAATTCTATACTAGATGAGATTATTGAATCCTATGGAATACATATATATCGGGTGAAATATACTTAAGGACGGTGCTTTTAATTTGACACGCCTCAAGATATGAGAATTATCTATAAGTGTTCATGATGAAGTATTTTCTGTAAGATTTTCACCATAATTGCTTAGGCATTGCCTAGACTTGATTAGTCTGTATAGTACTCAGTATGCCCTTTCGAGGGCTGATGGCAAGGCACAAAGACATTATTCCTATTGAAGAAGGTTATAGCCAAGGGGAAGATTTGTTAATTATGTCTTAAATTTTTCCTCGGTATATTTTAGGAAATTCATAATTCATATTGGTTTATGAGATCATTTGCCCTAATAGATTTGGAAAATGAATACATTGTCTTTCTAGGATTGGGAGAACTTTTTCCTTATATGTTTCAGTATACTTGAGATCTATATATAGGAGATGTAGTCAGAGATTTCAAAGCATTGTACACATATTCTTTTCTTTCATAGTGAAAAACTCTATTTGCTTTTGTTTGGAGGATTAGGCCAAGCAGAACTTCATTAAAACCATCTATTATTTTTTCTCTATTTTTCTTTATTTGTAATTAAAACTCTATTGCGGTTGAATTCCTTTTGTTAATTAGCCACAGGTTTGTTGGCCGCATCTAAAGATCTATTAAATACAACAACCAGAGTATCTTATGAATTAATAATCACTCGATAAATTTCTACAAAATTTAATCTCTAAACCTCACTCCCCTATAATAGTTCCAACATTTTGATGTCACCCAAATTGCATCCTCAATTAGGAACAAATTGAACACTATCAAAATATATTTACCCAACAAGATTTGGGTCGAATCCCAAAAAGAGCATTGCGAGAGAACTTAGAATTTGTAAATGAAATCCGATCTAATGATTACTATTTAAAATAGGAATTTATTGGGGATTTATTATAGTGTACTATACTATGATATTTATATCATGAATGAAAGACAAAATAGATTTATGATTCTTGGATATATATCGAAATTCAAACAAACAATTCCTATCAACTCATTCATGTGGATTTATTGTACAAAATGGTGAATCTATCAGTCTTGTAAAGCCTCTCGGGTATCAATTAAAAGAATTACACTCTAAGTTCTTCCTGCACTTGAATCTAGATTAGATTGTTTGATAAGCATATGTGTCAAGTTAGCTATCGTATCTCTGGCTCAACCTATTAGATGGGGGTTGACATCGCCAAATCCTTGTTAACGATCATTTTTTCTAATCTTAATTTCTTTTGTCAAGCAAAGAAGAATATGAGCATGTTCATAATGTGTGCAATCATTAAAAAGACAATCCATACAAAAAAAATCTTAATGCACTACAATAACACCATCCTACCAAAAAAATTAACGTGATTAATACGTTATCCTTACCCCCTACTATAGATTTTTATGATAAAAATAATCGTAGTAACTAAAGAATATGAAGTGTAAGACACATAGACTTCAAATGGTAGAATGGAGGGTAGGTTCTCAGGTCCGTAAACACATAATACAAGTAAGAGACCACTTTCATCAGCAAATCTAGAGAGAGACTAGATGTGGTCACTCTAGCATAAGATTTGATAATTGAACCGTCAATCAATTTTTTTAGAGTTCACAAGTTAAATACATATATATTATTTGATTTTCTAATACAAATACAGAGTCTAAGAAAAAGCTATTGGGTTAGTCCAAACCCACGAACTCCCACTTAACTCCGCCTCTTTGTGGAACATTGTATTAACGACCATTTAATTTCAGTGGTCATGGAGGCGGACTCAGTGATTCTCAAAAAAAAAAAAAAGTTAGAAAGAATTTGGGAGGTGCCATGAATAATTATTACGGAGATGAAGAGGATTAAACAATTTATAAGTTCTAGTATTGTGGACGTAACACATTCAAAGAAAGAAATCAATTCGTTTATATCTCTTTTGGAAATGGACTTGGGTCATCTTTTAGCTCAAGTCATGTAAATAATCATTTTTTATTTAATAAATCGGGCAAGGCCTGCATTTCAATAAATAAATAAATAAAATAAACCTTGAATTAATGTAGCTCTTGCAAGAATATCTTATTCTATGAAAGTAATAAACTAAATCTAAGAATAATTATGAAGTAGTTTGTAGCATTAAACAATGAAAATTATTTTCTATTGGAAGTGTTAACCCTAGAAAAATTGTCCATATTGTCTATTTATAATAGTGAGAAATATCAACAAATCCAATTGGACTCTACTTTGACTTTATCAATGTTTAGTTCCAAAGAACACTATTGTGCAGCGTGTATGCCATCGTTGAGCTGGAGATCCACACCGTGAGCTAGGGTCATTGCGGACTCTTGTTTGCTTTCACTTAAGGCGCACATCCATTGCAAAAAAAAAAGTCTCTAAGGGTGTGTTTGGTATGAAGGAAAATGTTTTCCTGGAAAATAAGTAGATTTTTGACTTATTTTCTCATGTTTGGTTGGTGAGTAGAAAATATTTTTTCATGTTTGATATATGAATGAAAAATATTTTTGAGAAAATATCTTTTAATTTTACTAGATAGTAGAAAATTATATTTGAATTGAAATTGAAAATATTTTTTAAAAAAAGAAAGTTAATCTT
>JAJOOH010000238.1:0-26475 GCA_029582605.1 Solanum gracilifrons | reverse complement strand
TAAATTATGTGACAACAATGGTGAATACTTTCTTACGCAAAGGAGAGGAGCAAGAGAATGGTAAAAAGGAAGTTTGTGAGATGTTGAAAGTTCTTGATAATGAGCTCAAGGATAATAAAAAGTACTTTGTTGGTGACAAATTTGGGTTTGCTGATATGGCTGAAAATTTTGTGGGACTTTGGCTAAGAATTTTTCAAGATGCCTCTGGAGTTGTATTAGTAACAAGTGAAAAATTTCCAAATTTTTGTGCTTGGAGAGATGAATATGTTAATTGCAGTCAAGTCAAGGAATATTTACCTTCAGAAAATGATGAGTTACTTGCTTTTTTTCAAGGTCGAGTTCGCGCTTATGCTGCAGATTCTGCTTCTACTCTAAAACAAATACATCATGAGTTATCTTTTGAAATTTCGAATTATATGTCTAAATAAAATAGTGAATCTATAACGATTTTAATAGATCCAATTATGTATTTGTATGCAAAAGAAAAGAATTAAAATATTAGCTTCCTCATATTATATTATTTTGATCCCAACAATTGTATTGAAAAAAAAAAAAAGAACAAGAGAAGTAAGCCATATAATTAATTTGATGAATTAGGGAGTGACATATACAAGTCATCTTATTATTCTCGGGATTAAATTTTATTTACTATCGATATAAAGAAATGGAGATACTGGTTCAAAACATATCTAAAGTGTCATTGTTTGTGAAGTTTATATCTGAATTATCTTATGTTTGTATATTCTATATGAAATATCACTAACTATTTATCAAAACACACTTCAACTAGCATCTGATGTTCCATAGTGTACACTCTCAACTCTTTATCTTATTTCGTGAAACACCGCTTATTTTTAACCAAAATAAAAAATAGAAAAACGTCACTTGTCAAGTACCAATATATAGTACTATTTACTTTAAGTCATCGGCCAAACTGAAAGCATTATTAAATTACAAAACTAAATAGTAAAACAAGAAACATTAATGTTTTTTCTCTATATAAAAGAAGACTAGACCTCAAGAGAGAATCAACAACCAAATAAAATTCCCTCAATTAGTAAAGCAAAAAAAAGTTAACCAAAGTTGAGAGATGGCAGATATTGTTAAGTTGCTTGGTCTATGGTATAGCTTTTTTAGTCATAGAGTTGAATGGGCTCTAAAGATTAAGGGAGTCAAATATGAATTAATAGAAGAAGATCTACAAAATAAGAGCCCTTTACTTCTTCAATCTAATCCAATACACAAGAAAATCCCCGTGTTAATTCACAATGGCAAGTCCATTTGTGAGTCTATGATCATTCTCGAATACATCGATGAGACATTTGAAGGCCCTTCCATCTTGCCTAAAAATCCTTATGACCGTGCTTTAGCTCGTTTTTGGGCTAAGTTTCTTGATGATAAGGTAAATTCGTCTTCATGTTATATATTGCTATCTCCATAATTTAGTAAACCTTTTTGAGACTAATGTAATTTTCGATGTCACTATATGACATATATAGTGAAAAACAAGATCTATGTAGGAGATTAGTGATGATAAAATTAGCTCATGAAAATATGATCGATCCAGTTGAGAGTGTTCTTGAATCATTTTTAATATGTTAAAGAGTACTATTTAAATCCTTGGGTTTTGTGTCTCGAAATAGAGTTAGCTAAGTGCTTACGTATGTCATTTAATGCATTTGAACAAACATGAATTAATTTAATAAGCATTTGCCTTATCAAGACTTGCACAACATTTGGTCCCATGTAAAGGCAAATAAACTATAAGAAGAATTTAAAAAATAAAAATAAAAAAAATTAGGTACCTTCAACTACTCCCTCATTTAGTACTCTAATTTGTCACCACTAAAACATCCTTTAACATAGTAAATTAGCAAACAATTATAACCAAAGTTGTAATATGGCACAAGTGAAGTTGCTAGGTTATTAGTATAGCCCATTTAGTCTCAAAGTTAGAGTGGGCGGCCCTAAATATTAATTAAGGGAGTGAAATATGAATATATTGAAGAATATATAAATAATCGATTTTCTGACTTACTTGAGATTGAGACGTAGTAACTGTACTTTGTAGGTGGGAGCGGTGGTAAGTACTTTCATACGTAAAGGAGAGGAGCAAGAGAAAGGTAAAGAGGAAGCTTGTGAGATGTTGAAAGTTCTTGATAATGAGCTCAAAGACAAGAAGTTTTTTGTGGGTGACAAATTTGGATTTGCTGATATTGCTGCAAATTTGGTGGGATATTGGCTAGGAATTTTTCAAGAAGCCTCTGGAGTTGAACTAGTAACAAGTGAAAAATTTCCAAACTTTTGTGCTTGGAGAGATGAATATATCAATTGCAGTCAAGTTAAGGAATATCTACCTCCGAGAAATGATGAGTTGCTTGCTTTTTTCCAAGGTTGCGCTCGCGCTCATGCGACAGCTTCTGCTTCTACTCAAAAATAAATATATTTGTATTCATCTTATAAAATTTCGAATTATGTATCGGAATAGAATTGCTAATCTAGAACGAATTCAATAGATTCAATTATGTATTTGTATGCGAAAGATCGAAAATAATTAAAATATTTCCCTACTTGTGTTTCTCACCAATGAGGATTTTTATTTATTACAATATATAAATATAAAAATTGCTACTAATAAGCACACTATTTGCTATGAACTAGCGTTGTCCAATGTCAATATCTAAGGAATGTCACACAATTAGTTATTGGATCAAGAAAAAGCAACAAAATTGGAAGGCCTGATTTGGATCCAGGCCCAATTAACAACTAACTAAAAGGAGAATGGATGAGAAAGTGATTTATGCAAATTGTTGAGAAAAATGTCTAGTCCTCTCATTCCTTTCTTTGAGTCTATGCTTTTCATCTCCCTTCTAGTTATCTTCTACAATAGTTCTCTTTGTTAGTTCAATTTTCCGCTTTAACTTTGAATTTAGTAATTATAATATTTGAGCGTTTCTATTATGATATTGGAGTTGTTACACTATTTAATGGCATATTCATATTTTTTAGAATTAGTGATTCTAGGATTCTGCATTTTGTGCCTAATAAAAGTTTGAGTGTCTACTTGTACATATCCAAAGTTAGAGTACATAGATGTCAGTTGAAGTCAAGTTAAAGTGTATGTTTATAGATTATGCCTTTTTTATATCATCTTCATGACTTTCAATTGTTAGTTTTCGCACAATATCATGTTATTTCAATCCTGACAATTGTATTGAAAAAAAAAGAAGAGTAATCCAAGTAATTTAATGAAATAATGAAATAGAGATATATATATAATGATCAAAAACGACATTTAAAGATTTTTCAATGAGCTAGTTTTATGCCTAAATTATCTAATGTTTGTGTTAATCTGAAATATCATCAATTATTCATCAAAATACAATTCGACTAGTATCTGATAATCCATAGTGTACACTCTCTCAACTATTTATCTTATTCTGTGAAACACCACTTATTTCGAGAGAAAGAAAAAACGCCACTTGTTATGATAGGAGTGGGAGTACCAATAGTATTTACAAAACTTAATAGTCAAACAAGAAACATTAATGTATTTGGTGTATTATTGCTAAGAAACTTCCCCATTTTTTCCCTCTATAAAAGAAGACTAGACCACAAGGGAGAATAACCACAGAAAATTCCCTCAATTAGTATAGCAATCAAAATTGAAAGATGGCAGATGAGAACAAACGTCTTGTAAATCGTTGGTACTAATTTAGGTATATTTTAACTCCTTTTATATAATTTGTGTTGAATTCAAACTATATGACATAATTTGTAAAAACATTTAAAAAATAATAACTCAAAACATATTAGACCTGGTCAAACACTATTTTCTATTTTTTTTGGTCAAATATATTTGGGAATATTTATGGCTAAACAACACCAAGATGAATTAAAGTTAAAAAAATATTTACTACTGATATCACAATTTTTTTTTGTAAAACATGATTTGAAAACAATTTTTTTCACTTAATGTTCTCTTTGGTGGAATTTGTAGTCTTTTTTCATAGTTGACTATAAAATCATCAATAATTAATGTCATTACTTATTTTCAATATATTGAAAACATGATGGAAGAATATAGAGTTCCCAAGAATATATTCTCAATTTTTATGTTAAAGGGATAAAAATATCCAAAAAGAAATTACAGTAGTTTGTAGTGTGGATAGATCCTTTTACCATTCTGACAAAATTATGGCCAAAATTTTCTGGCAAAAAGATTTTTCATTATTTTAAATGGGTAATGCTAAATGATCGAAAAATTTGGCCAGAAAATTAAAAAGTCTATAATATCCTTTTTATTTTAAAATAAATTAATTTTTTATTTATTTATTTTTAATTAAAAGATATTAAAGTTAAAATGATAAAAATATTCAAAAAAAATAAAATAAAATAGTGTGAAATATGTTATTTTACCTGGCCAAATTCAGGTCAAATTTTCTGGCCAAAAGAATTTTTCCATTTTAAATTACAAAACAAAACAGTCAAACAAGAAACATTAATGTATTTGGTGTATTGCTAAGAAACTTCATCTATAAAAGAAGATTAGACCTCAAGAGAGCTAAAAACAACCACATAAAATTCCCTCAATTAGGAAAGTTGAGAGATGGTAGATGTAAAGTTGCTTGGTCTATGGTATAGCCCTGCTAGTCACAAAGTTGAGTGGGCTCTCAAATTAAAGGGAGTGAAGTATGAATTTATAGGAGAAAATCTACAAAACAAGAGCCCTCTACTTCTTGAATCCAATCCTGTTCACAAAAAAATTCCTGTTCTCATTCACAATGGCAAGCCCATTTGTGAGTCAAGTGTGATTGTTGAATACATTGACGAGACATTTGAAGGCCCTTCCATCTTACCTAAAGACCCTTATGATCGAGCTTTAGCTCGTTTTTGGGATAAGTTCCTTGATGATAAGGTAACTTCGTCTTCATGCTATATCTATACACACACTTATTTGCATAATTTAGTCATGTTATAATATATTTACTTGAATAATATATATATGGTCGATTCTGACTTGCTTGAAATTGAGACGTAGTATTTGTCATGATTGTTGTAGATGGGAGCAGTGGTGAATACTTTTCTCCACAAAGGAGAGGAGCAAGAGAAAGGTAAAGAGGAAGTTTGTGAGATGTTGAAAATTCTTGATAATGAGTTAAAGGATAAAAAGTTCTTTGTGGCTGACAAATTTGGTTATGCTGATATTGCTGCAAATTTTGTGGGATATTGGCTAGGAGTTTTTCAAGAAGCCTCTGGAATTGAATTAGTAACAAGTGAAAATTTTCCAAATTTTTGTGCTTGGAGAGATGAGTATGTTAATTGCAGTCAAGTCAAAGAATATCTGCCTCCAAGAAATGATTTTCTTGCTTTTATACAAGCTCATGCTTCTAAAACATAAGCACGTCCTCATTCATCTTATGAAGTTTCGAATTATGTAACGGAATAAATTTATAAGCATATATGTCACTTTTGTAACGAATGATATATCACCTAAGTATCTTATTGTTCTCAAGATTAAATTGCATTCATTGTTACTATATATTTAAACTATCAAATATTGCATATCTACGGGTAAGCCTTTATTAATGAAGATGTAATATATAAATATGTTTTTTAATTTGGCCTTATTTGATATTTATGTCCTCTAATTTTGTGTGTACACAAATAGACACCTGATTTTGTATAGAGTTTAACAAGTAGGCACACACATTCTACTTTAACGTCCTGCATGGTGATTCACACTTTATATATGCACATTATATATGACGTTCTATCTATATTATAAGATATAAGACGTTGTGTATAATTGTTCAACTTTAAACAAGTTTTTAAGTTCTTGTTTGTGTACATTTAAAGGGTATTATGCCATTAATGAAGTTTGTCTACTTTTCTACTTTGACTATTATTAAAGATAGCCAAGTGCTTACTTACATGGTTGGAAATTAAATACTCATAAATTACAATAAATGATCTGACAAAGATGGATGAAAGCAAGAAACAGTAATTTGACTATGTATTACTTTCTCAGTCCCTAATTACTTGTCCATTACTTTTGAAGTGGCATATTTATTAAGAAAATAATAATTGATATAATGAGTTTATCATTTTACTCATATAAATTATGAAGTGGATGAATTAAAAGCTTAAAATTTTCAAAAAGTTTTACATTTTTCAAAGTAATAAATTTGGTATAATAGAGAATTTTTTTTTGTCCTTTCTTGATTTGTCAAATGGATATGTAATTAGGGACAACTAAAAAAGAAAAAGTGGAGTAGGGACAGAAGGAGTACTTTGGGATTCGTTTGAAAGAGTGTAGTCCCTCCATTTCATATTAAGTTAATTTTTGAGGTGTTTCACATCCTTTAAGAAAAGTAAATTAAAACATAAATTGAACCTAGTTTTTCATTTTTACCCTTATTAATTATTGTCAAATTTATGATTAAAATAACTAAATATTAATTAATCACTAATTCCAATACTAACTAATGAAGGGTAAAATTGGAAGAACACTCTAAAAGTAGTCTTGAAAACTGAACAATTAAGTTAATTTGAAAAATGAAAAATGCCTCAAAAATTAACTTAATATGGAACGGAGGGAGTAATAAGGATATATAGTACCGAGTACCGACTATAATGTATTTTCTAGTTAATATAACATTCCAAGCTTATGGTTGTAGGACTGACTATGCAACTTGTGCTGCGAATACATATATGTCTTATATATTGCACTATACATATAGTGACATATACATCACATGTGTATACATACAACAACATACAATTATGTATATTAGTATATATTGTGTGTATCTTACATGTATATCAATGTATATGACTCCACATCATATGTATGTCAATTATATACATTGACATATGCATGACATACAAGCTATACATGGACAAATGAAATTGTGCAAGTCATGAGAGAGAATCTTTCACTTAAGGGCTAGACTTGCAATAGATTTCAGTTGGGCCTCTTATCTTGTTAAGAGTTCTAAATGGACAAAGCCCAAATTGACCTATGTGGTCCAAGTTACATAATGTCAAATCTTTAATGCTATTGACTTAAAATTCCATCTAGATTCAATTTATGTGACTCTTTTCTTTTCGGTAAAGAATATCATTGCTTTTTATTTGGCAACTATTTAAAAACACCGTTCTTATTTTATCTTTATTGAGTCTCGTTTAACACTTTATCGTGAAGAAAAGTCAACAATAGTAATCATTAAAGTGGCTTCAATAAGGCAATTTAATAAACATAACAAAGCCTTCTGTTATTTCTTAAATTAAATTATGTGTCTGATCAAACAATATCAAATAAATTGAGAGATCTAGAGTATTATTAACACTACTTATGAATCATATTGCGTAGTGAAACTTTTCTTGATGTTTAGTCACATTTAAGTCTAATAAAAAAGTACTAATAATAAACTATGTTTATCTAAATCTTCACTTGGATGGAATAATTACACTTGCTATTGAGTGTGAACGCAAATGCTAGTTTTCCAACAAAAACATGTATCTATGCCAAATGTTTTACCAAGTATTTTTGTAGAAAAAAATTAAATGATTTGAATTTTGAATGTAGCATTTTTATAATCTTTCTACAAGAAAAAAGAAGTGCATATTTATTACATTCTACATTGGTAAAATTTTGGAGGGATCCTATTCAAATACAAAGGTACGTTATAAAGTGATGAGTATCTTTACCTTTACATAAAATAAATTTGTCTTTAACCTATGGTAGGTCATAACTTTACTTAACGGTCAGAAGTATGAATTGTAGTAGTTCAAATTCAACTATCAACTTTTCCATTCATATGAGTAACAAACAATATAATTATATACCATGTATATCTATAGCCTTTGAGAGGAGTATTGATTTTTGCTTGTGGTTCGATATTCATATTATGATCCGATTAAATTTGAATTCATGCCAGAAATTCCTATATTGATAGGATAAAACATTCTCTAATAAAGACGAGTAGATCGATTATTCTTTTTTATATAACTTAATCTTTTGTTATTTTCTGTTGGAACAACTAGCACTATCATCAAATAAGTATTCATTGGCATGGAGAACTTTAAATCCTTACAAGTAAAGCTACAAAATAAAGTTAAGCAAAAACTAAATACAAATTAAATGGCAAAATTAGATATATGATGTTAAGAAATATATATTTCTTGTATACTATGATTATATGTGGCCCAAATCGTAAATTGCATCATTTTCAATAATGGCATCTGTAGTTGTATTTAATTAACCTCAATAATTTAAATTGGCATCTATATTGATCTTGAATGATGGTCTCCAATTTAGATATAATTTTTTTTTCCAAAATAACACATTGGTGAAAAGGTAATAATTCTAACTCTAACCATATGCTATTATGGAGTAGTTGATTCCTTTTTCTTTCTTTCTTTTTCGCAAATTTATATCACTAAACAGTGTCTTGTGGCGTTTTATTAAAAATAAAAAATAAAAACTCACGAATAAGTACAAGGAAGGAGGGCTAAGCCTTACCTTACCAAATTCTAATAAAGAACTTATTTATCTTATTTATTATGGAGTTTAAAGATAAGTACTTAAATTGTTTATTTTTTAAAAGAACCAATTAAATTGTAAATAAACCCTTCTAAAAATGAGAGAAGTACTTTATTTATTTATTTTTTTAAAAGAACCAATTAAACAGTAAACAAACACTTCTAAAAAATAGAAATTAGCTACGGACAAATTAGTTTATCTAAAAAAAAAAATTCGTCGCTAATCATGTTTAGCGATAAATTATTAGCTACGAGTGATTCAGTAATAAATTAGCAATGAAGTTCCGTAGCTAATTTCAGTTATATTTTTTTTGTGAAAGACAAAAATATTTGTTTCTTATTAACATGGTATGTTTCTTCTTTTATTTTTTTACACTCTTTTTTACTTGTTAAAAAATATCTGAAGTAATTTAATTTTAATTATTGTACTAAAAATATATATTTCTTAAAACGACGTGTTCAATCAAATAAAATAAAATGAAAAGTGTAATAATAGCTTTCAACTTTAAAGTTTTTGCCCTACCATCTAAAACAAACAAAATACGGGCACATGGATTAATAAACAAACAAAATTATATCTTATAATTAATTTTTCCCTTGTTATTTAATGACGAGGACGACAATGAAATGTTCTTACAAAGAATTATGAAAAAGGGAGCTTTTTTAAAGGGAAATTATAGCTTGATTTATGTTAAGTTTAAATCAAGTTTTAAACCTAATCTAATAGAGGCAAAAGATATTATCAAAAAAAAAATTCTTTTTATTTCAATAATTTCACGAAGTTTATGTACTTGGTTGAATTTATATAAAATTTATTAGTAACTAACCATTTCATTAATCACCATGTATTGTATTGTAAATCTCAAAGCAATTAACTCTAAACAATTAGTTATTTGCTTAATGGATGGTCGTTACATATTAGTATAGTTTACTGTTTTGTATTGTATCATATTATATTGTTTTGATGAATATAACGTTTGAATATATTGTATCATTTTTCGTTGTCACATAATTTGAAGGATAATTTTACAAGAAAAATAGGGTTAGAGTAGAACTACTATTAAAGGGGTAGGGTAAAAGATAACATAGAATTATTAGATAATAAGTAAAGACAAAATGAAAAAATAATACTAATAATATGACAACGCAATCATCGATTGTTACATAAAAATGAAACTTTCCATCGTTATATAACAATGATTTAATGATATTACAATAAATTTATGTAAATAATATATTTAAATTAACAATAAAATACAATATAATAGGTGACAACCATCCAAACAAGTTGTAAATCGTGGATCCAAATTTTAGGTATATTTTAATTTTAAATTACAACTTTTAATTTCTTTTGTATTGAATTCAAACTATATGACATAATCTGTCAGTTTCAATACTTTTGTCCTACCTGCAGAAACAAACAAAATACAGGTACATAGATTCTAAATAATATCCATCACTGACAGACCTTTAATTTGTAACAAAAATTAAAAGAAAAGTGAAAAAAAAATGACATTAGTAGATTCAGTGTAAGTCAAGTTTAAACCTTATTAACAAAAAAAATATAATAATGACAAAATTACACTTTAATCTTTTTATTTAATATAATAATTCCTCTTGTAACTTTATTTTTCAACTAACCGAAAATTGAAAAGTATAAAACCAAACTGCCCAAATAAGATTTTGAATTAGCTAAAAGCACCTGAAGGATTTATAATATATTAAAATGATCCATATTAATAGTCAACTATAGTTGTTGATGAAGATGTTTAATCTTAAAAAATATGTCATTTCAAAATAATAATAATTAATCCTTGCGTAATCAAACATTAACAAATATAATTTAAACTATTTACATATACTGGTGAAATGAATTTGAAAAATATATCAAATTTATATACAGGTGAAATGAATTAACTAAATGCTTGCATGCAAAAATATCAAATCTAATTTTCAAATAAGTCGAAATTTGGACAAACACTTTTCCCTTGTAAGCTATTTAAGTTATCTTACTTTGATATATAGAGATAATCTTTTCAATATCAATGCTCTCCGTGAAACAATTATAGTCTTACCTAAGCTATTTCTTTTGTACTTTAAGATATCAAAATAGTTTTAAAATCTAATCTTCACGTCTTAGGAGCAACATATCTAGTTCTCAAATAAGTTAATCTTAATCAAAGCTTTTACTTTATCAACTATTTAAGTTCTCCTATTTTGAGACATAGAGGTGACCTTTGCAATATAAATGCTCCCACTGAAACAATTGTAGTTCTTACGCAAATTATTTCTTTTGCACTTGAAGATATAAATAGTCTATGAAATTATTTAAACGTGTTCAGAAGCAACAAATCTAGTTTTTTTTTTCAAATAAGTCACAATCTTAGCAAAAGTTCTTCCTTTACTCACGATTTAAGTTCTCTCATTTTGGTACAGAGAGATCGTCTTTTCAATACCAATGCTCCCCCACTTAAACAAATATATCTCTTATGTAAGCTATTTCCTTTCCATTTGAAGACGTAAATAATCTAAAAAAAAATACATATCTTAACGTCTGCATGCAGAAACAAAAAATCTAGTTTTCAAACAAATTAAAATCTTAACTGAAACTGTTTCTTTACCGATCATTTAAGTTCTCTCATTTCGGCACATAGAGACAACCTATCCAATACAATTACTCCTATTAAAACAATTGTAACTCTAACACAAAAAATAAATCTCATCTTCATATCTACCGAAATAAAATAAGTCATAATCTTAGTAAAAGCTATTCCTTTGCCGTATATTTAAAATCAATTTATTCTTTATCATATAGATAAAAATATATATATATTGTACAAATTATAAATTGATCCGTCAAGTACACGATTCCAACAATCACTTTAATAATGTCACATAAAAGGAGCTCAAAATATTGAATGTATTTTTGTATTGCATCAATGTAGTAAGCAATAATTATTAAAGAGCTCTTGTTTAAGCAAACGCCTAACGAGTGTGACAGAGGCGCCTCTTATATAATTTGCATCATTGTTATATTTTTTTTCTTGATTTTTTGTATGATTTTTTTTCAATTTTAAGAATGTTTCAAATTGAAATCTTATGGAAAAAGGGGTTCCTTTACAATTTCAGCCACAGCTCAAGCATTTTATTCCTATAAACACTTGTACAAATTCCAAGAATTGTACCCTTTTTTCTGTATTCAAATTCCAGGTCTGCAAATCTATCAAGAATCTGTATCAAAAATCAAAGGGGTTTGGTAGTAAAAGATTTGATTTTGATGGGGTTATAGTGGAAAACTCAGCTTTTCTTGATGATAAAATGGAGGTTTTGACTGAGAAGAGTGATGGGGCAGAAGGGAAAGTTGAGTTTTGTGAGGAGAATGACATAAAAATTGAGTCTTTTGTGTATGAGGAGGAGGGTATAGAGAGTAGCTTAAGTTCTGATTTCTTGGTTTCTGAAGGAACTGTGAATGATGAAGAACATAGTAGCTCTGAGGATTCATATTCACCCCCTTCAGTTGTTTGGCATGTTCAGAAGAATGCCAGTTCTCAAGGAGTGGAGAAACCCCATGTGGATAAAAGGAAGTTGGAGAAACAAGGGTCTTGTTTATCAGGTATGTTGCAGAATTGTCTTGCTGTTCATCCACATTAGTAGTCATAGTATTACTTGTCCTTCGATTTATGTTACTATCTGTTGTTTCGTGTACTTTGACTATAGTATTATTTCGTTGTAATACTGTTCTGCTACTATATGTTGTTTATTGTATTTCGTGTACTTCTTGGACTGTTTCTCCTTAAGCCAAAGGTTTATCGAAAACAGTCTCTCTATCTTTGAGGTAGGGGTAAGTTCTGCGTACGCTCTATCCTCCTCAGATACCACTTTGTGGGACTAGACTCTGTGTGTTGTTGTTGTTGTATTGTTGGAAAATTAGAATGTTTGGTTTGAACTTTTGCGGTTTCTGTAGAGGTTGAGATGATGAAGGAAAGGTTTTCAAAGTTGCTGCTTGGTGAAGACATGTCTGGTTGTGGAAATGGGGTTTGCACAGCACTTGTAATTTCAAATGCTATAACTAATTTATGTGGTATGTTTTGCTAGTTTTTTGATGATATTTTGTTTCATTTGATGGGGTTGGTTTGTTTTGGTGTTTTTGTTTTACTAATTGTAAAAATGTGCCTCGTGTCTCCTATTTTTTTTTCCTTTTTTTGCCTTAGCTACACTTTTTGGACAAATTTGGAGATTGGAACCTTTACCTACAGAGAAGAGGTTAATGTGGAGGAGAGAAATGGAATGGCTTCTTTGTGTCAGTGATTACATTGTAGAATTGACACCCTCTTGGCAGACATTTCCCGATGGCACTAAGCTTGAGGTAAATATGTTTATCGAACATTTGGAACTTGGAAAAACACTTGATTTGTTGGGAGTAAATGTGATTTGGGCATTAAGGCAAAAGCTGAGAAAGCTTGTGTATATATTTAGGTATGAGTGACAATTCTTTCAATGTTACATTTGTGTTCATTTGTTCTTTCTATGTTTTGTTATAGGTAATGACTTCTAGGCCGCGGTTGGATCTTTATGCCAACCTTCCAGCACTCCGAAAACTAGATAATATGCTTCTTGTAAGATACACGTCCTTTTTCCTCGAGATTTCAATTGTAACTGCTGAATGATATAAGCTGAATATTCTGCCTCTTTTACAGGAGATTTTGGACAGTTTTAGTAAAACAGAATTCTGGTATGTCGACCAGGGGCTCTTAGCTGAAGAACCTGATGGATCGTCCTCAATTCGGAATCCTCTCCCTCGTCAAGAGGAAAAGTGGTGGCTTCCTGTTCCTAGAGTTCCCATCGATGGTCTTAGCGAAAATGCAAAAAAGCAGTTGCAGCACAAACGCGACTGCACAAACCAAATCTTGAAAGCTGTAATGGCAATCAACAGCAACACCTTAGCTGATATGGAGGTGCCTGAATCATATGTTGAGAATCTTCCTAAGGTACCATTTCCTTGAGATATTGACTCTTACGCTTATGCAACTAAAACCATCAGATTGTTGCTGATTTGGCATTGGATTTTATCCCCGTGCAGAACGGAAAAGCTAGCTTAGGTGATCTTATCCACCGATATATCACCTCAGATCAATTTTCACCTGAATGTTTGCTCGAGTGCCTTGATTTGTCGTCTGAGCATCAAGCATTAGAAATAGCAAACCGAGTCGAGGCCTCAATTTACGTGTGGCGCAGAAGAACCCAGGCAAAATCCAGTCTCCTCCGATCCAATTCAAAGTCCTCATGGGAAATGGTTAAAGATTTGATGATTGATGCTGATAAGAGGGACCTGCTTGCAGATAGAGCTGAAAGCCTTTTGCTTTGCTTAAGACAACGGTTTCCTGGTCTTCCTCAGACCACCTTAGACACGAGCAAGATCCAACATAACAAGGTTTTCACTTGAATCAACTCAACGTTTACTGTCATTTTTCTCTCTCGACCAATTATAGTTATAATACATCAGTACTACTACTATTGTCTTGTTTAGCAAACTCAAGTTTGACAATTGTTGTTCAATGATGTTCTTAGGATGTTGGCAAATCAATTCTGGAGAGCTACTCAAGAGTTCTTGAGAGCCTGGCATTCAATATTGTTGCTCGTATCGATGATCTTATTTACGTGGATAACTTAACAAAGCTCTCAGACCAATTTGTTCCAATCTCCAAAGTAGGCATCATTTCTCATAAAACCATTGGAACTCCAATCTCAGTACACGTCTCAGGTAGTCAGATCAAAGCTCCTTTCACGACACCAATCTCGTCTTCCCATCATATTGGTCCAGCAAAAGGAGACGGATCACAATTCCTTGACAACGACAAGACTTCTCAGTTTGGTTTTGGCGTGAAAAAGATGTTAACTGATTATTGGAGCGTTGATTCGAATGGGAAGGACATCAGCAATAAGCTTAAGAGATCAGATTCAGCCACAGCATCGGTAGGCTCCTCCTCTGAATGTTCAAGAGAAATTGTAAGTCCATCCACACATGACTTACTCAGAGAAGCATAAGTTTTTATTGATAAAGTTAGCTCCTTCAAACATATTGTCACTAATGATATAGAAAAGGGTACCTCTAGTGTGATATAGGTTCAATATTACATTATTTAAAACGATCATTGAGTGATAGCTTTATGATTCAACATTAATATTCTCTATCCTGGCAACATTTCTTCTGTTGTGCAGTTTTGTTATCTTTCTTATAGGCTTAAAATGTGAATGCAGTGATGAACATTACAATGTATAAAACTATATCGATCGTCCCCGTTACCATGTATATTTCTCAGCCAGTGCTACTGCTACCTAAATGTATATTATTTCCAGTAATGCTAGTACTAAAGATTGCTTCTGTTTCAGCATTTTGTTACAAAAAAAGTTGGTCAAACCCATCGGTGGCCTCCTAAAGTTGGCATCATCAAGTTTCACTTAGACATCTTAACTGACCGATGTTCATTTTAGACACCTCATGTCATGTTCCGCTGTGTCATTTTGACATTTTTTGCTAGCATGACACATTGTGTGTGCTACCTAAATGAATAGTTTGCTGTGAAGCAAAAAAAAAATGCTACAAATTAGTAGTTGGGGCATTCCGAGAATTGAACTCGGGACCTCTCGCACCCTAAGCGAGAATCATACCACTAGACCAAATGCCCAGATTGGCTATAAAACGAAATTTAGTATTATGTTTACTTGTCTAATTTATGAAATCGATAGAATTTTAGTATATATTTTTTTTCATTCTACCCTTGGTATTAAATAACTACATAAAGTAGTAATAGTCAAATTTAGACTTTCAAAACATAATTAATAAAGTTAGTTTAGTAAGTACATCTCTAATTAAAGTTTTCTTAATAAATGTGTCAAGTCAACATGAGCCAAATACTATAAAACGACAGAGTATTTACACTAAAAAAAACGTTCATCTTGGCCTTGGCTGTTGCATGTGCTAGGAATTTGGAAATAAGATGTTTTTTTTCTCACCCAACTGCTTCAAAACGTAATGGCATTAGTCCTTTTAGCTGTACTTAGATTTAACAACAACAATATACCCGTATAATTTTATATTTGGGATCTGAAAAGATTAATGTGTACGCAATTTTATCTTTATTTTAAGAAGATAAAGAGATTGTTTCTAATTTTCTTTCTTTAAAGATTTGATTTTTATAACTTGAAGCGCTGAATCTTTAAGGTGCTCGAGTGTGATTTTATGTTCGTGTTCTTTAATTGTTATTATATACTCAAATCACGGAGCCATTAAACCAATAAATCGTTGTAGTACAATAGTACAGTATTAAATAGTCTAGGGAGATAATAGGTCCTTATGAAAGTTTAGTATCGCAACAGCAAATTCGACTAAAGTTGGAATATTTTTCAGACCCTTATCCCTTTTATCAATATTGGATCAAATGACCTTTTTCAGATTTTTATCTGTAAAAACAAAAATCTCTTATAAAAAGAAAAAAAAAGTATAAAAAATTATTATATCATATCACAATAAGAAAAAGAGACATGTTACTCTGTTAGTATATCGACACATATACATATATTTTTATCAATTATAATAAGTAGCATTGATTGAACTTCATTTTCATCCTCATATTAACCTGTCTTTGTCCACAAAAAAAAAGTATAAAAAATTATTATATCATATCACAATAAAAAAAGAGACATGTTACTATGTTAGTATATCGACACATATACATATATCTTTATCAATTATAATAAGTAGCATTGATTGAACTTCATTTTCATCCTCATATTAACCTGTCTTTGAAAAAAAAAATATATAAAAAATTATTATATCATATCACAATTAAAAAAAAAAAAAGAGACATGTTACTATGTTAGTAAATCGACACATACATATAATTTTATCATTTATAATAAGTAGCATTGATTGAACTTCATTTTCATCCTCATATTAACCTGTCTTTGTCCAAAAAAAAAAAATTAGTTGGGAAATGGAACAATTGTTAAAGTTATTATCTAAAGATAAGTCAGTTTTAGACGGTTAGTCGGTGGACAAAAATAAAATGGATAAGAAAATTATTGAAAGCTATGATTCCAACAGTAATATTAATTGTGTGTATTTGACAACCAAGAGCTCTTTATCTACACAACTAGTTTAAGTTTTGATTGGACAATGAACCAAAAGAAAAAGTAATAAACATTGGTATTATCAAAAGACAACTTCTAGAATAAAATATCTAGAGATAATGTTGATCTTGAATAATAACCATAGAAGGAGGACAAATAGTTACATCCAAATGTTCTAATTAACCAAGTCATTTTCATTGTAATATTCTTTTATTTTCATTTAAGAGGTCTTTAAATTCAGGAAAAGAAATTGTCTTTGGTTAATAATGTGTCTTTTTAAATAGTAATAATGGGATGATAAGTATTTTATTTATGCATCTCAATTTTCATTTCTGATAATGAAGTCGTTTTTAGTGAGGAACAAGTCTTTTTTATCGTCACTATAAATATTATTTTAGATGGTAAGTGTACATTCATCTTTAAATTAAATAAAAGTCTCTGCTTCAAACCTTGAAAATGAAACCGCCTTTAACGAAAGCGAATCTCATGGAAAAGTAATATATGTACCTCTCCATTTTTGGCAAAAGCTATCCGATTCATTTCCCCCACAAAACTTGCTCGGGTAGTAAGTATTCCTCGTCATTAGTCAAGATCTTAGTGAGGACAGTGGAAGAAGATTGTGGTCACTTTTCAGTAATGATAGGGTTGTATTAGAAATTAGCTCTTGGCTAAAAACTTGGAAATAGACCTTTTGAGTCTAAAGGGTTCAGATTGAATTAGACTAAGATATAATACTTTGAGAACAAGTTCAGTGATGTAACTCACGTGACAGATGTTGATATAAGGATTGATACACAAGTCATTTTCAAAAAAGGAAGTATTAAATATGTGGGGACACTAATCCAAGAAAATGAGGAGATTAATGATGTTGTTGTACGGCGTAAAATGGATGGTTGTGTCTTGTGTGATAAGAATGTGCCACCAAACCTTAAAAGGTGAATTTTATAAATTGTGGTCAAACCACGTATGCTATATGAGACGGAATAATGATCGATCAAGATCAAGAACTATGTATACGTCTAGAAGATAAGGAGTAACAAAAATAAGAATGAGATGAATATGTGGGCATACTAAAAGTGTTAGGGTTAAGAATGAAGCTACTTAGGACATGAAGGTGACAACCTCCATTGTGGACAAGATAAGGAAAACGGGGTGAAACAATACAGTCATATGAAGTGTAGATACATCGATGCGCTCAAGTTAATTAGACCTAAATTCCACTTATGAGATTACACTGAACATATTGTTGTTGTTTGAAATTAAACTTAACACAAAGTTGAAGGAGTAAAGAAACTCTTTTACCCAAACAAAAAAAGTCCATAGGCACAAAAGTTGTAAGGTAGTTCCTAAACATTGTCTTTACATTATAAAGCAAAGTGCATAAGGTCTATAATCCTTTACATGTAACAGAAAAAGACTAATTAACTACCAATTACATATACTAATAATATTATAATTATAATCTGTAGTGTTCAACCAATTCTACTGGTCTCTTTGGCTAATTACTAGTAATCATCCATCTTTAATATTGAGGTAGATAACTGCTTCTCTATATATTTAACTTCCTGCCACAAGACACAGAAAAAATTGAACAAAAAGAACATATAACATTTTAGGTGCAAAATGAAAAGAAGATAAATCAATATTAGTAGTATGTTTCAAGCATAAATAAATAAAATAAAAGTTGCATGGAATTTAAGGTAAGATTAGAATCAACAAGCAAATGCCTACAAGACTTAAAAATTAGGTAAGCAATTGCGAACGCAGGATACTTTGTGCACCAGACGGATCTTTTATTAACAAGAGACAGCAAAAACCAAAGGAACTTCTATCAAGAATAAGATAAACATAACCTAGTCTTTTGTATACCTTTGAAAATATGTAACATCCATGTCATTGGTGGTGAGCTCTAGTAGTAAAGAGACCCTGCAAAATTAAAAACCATGTATTGTTAATAAATAATAAGAATGAGATTCATCATGCGCGAATAAGAACATTAACATTATGCGTACGTCATGAGTTTGAACTCTACGCGGACGGAAGTTATGTTTGAGTGAAAAAAGGCAGACAGACGCGCCTATTATCCACTGAGTTTCGAACTGTGTGCCAAAAGACCCTAAAAAATAATCAAAACTACATACCTTGCCACCAGTTTCCTCGAGACGCACTGCCAGAATCATCTTCTCCATTATCTTTGTTGAACTGCGCTCAATTCGAAATCAAAGAAGAAGAAAATTAGAAACATAAGAATAAGCAAATGACCTTAAGAACACAGGTGATGGTTCTAACGCTTGCCTAATTGACTCTGCCTTATAACTCTAATTAAAATGGGATATAAACAATGAATTACAAGTCTCCCTCATATCGGTAGGGAGAAAAAACCGATCATCTATTTCTTCAATGACAGCTTCCGCATCTAAAATCCAGGCTTCCTCGACGTTCTTGAAAAAATAATCCAATCAATATTTGTCTCAAATACTTCCACTGGCGGATCAAACAACCTAAAATCCAGGCCTCCTTGACGTTCTTTTGGTTTGAACCATGTGTTCGTGCATATATACAAAATTAAAGATAGTGAATATGTAGTACATATACATGTACATAATTTAACATAATCACTATGAACCCACAGACTCTAAATTCCGAATTCAGATACTTCTACCATGCAATTTAACAATATACAAACACTTAAATGTTCTAATAAAAACTACATCATCTTGCAAGGAGCAAAAGATCATTAACAAAGGAACCATTAGTAAACATAGAAGTGTTGCACCAATAGATCTCAATACCATGTAATTTTGTCTTTTACTTTTAATACGCGAGAATATGTACTCACAGTTGTGTATGTAGAGCTCTGATTATTATTTTGGGGAAATGAATAGACATCTTGCCCCCCGTAGTATATCGATGAGCTAAGATGGCATGGCTGTACTTTTTCGTTCTGATAAAATGAACTCGGCTGCTTGTTTTGTGCAGCCAGCTGGCTGGAAGCTTTATTGCTAGTAGGAGTACATCCTGCAAAACGGAAGTGGAAAAAATATAAAGCATGTTGAAATTCACGTTTTTATCGGTATGAAATATACAAGAAAAATGTCAAATAAACAAATATTTCAATATTCAGAGGAATTCATTGTATATATCCTTCACTAAAAGAAATGGAACTAGCCATTAAAGCATAATTTCAAAGAGACTACTCTCACCACAAGTGGTAAGCTTATATTTATGCAATTTACATAAATTAAATCTAATCTTGTTCGGACTCTTCAAAAGTTTCGCATGTCGGCAACTCCAGAAATAGTGCCTTTGTAGAGTATGCAACAACACTATTGGCAAGTCCGAGCACCATAGATTATTAGATTGTGATTAGGAATAAGAGTTGATCTTCTTCAATTCTACTATAGACTAACCACAATACAAAATCTGGTAACATTTTCGTTGTGTGCTTAAGGAATTACCCTAATGAGGGTTCCCCTGCTACATTACAATACCTTACTCTTAATACACGAGGAGCTCTGGCTGAATATTTTACGAATCGTGAACAAATATACCTACTTTAATCATTTCCATTATATACTACAATATACAAGCGATTGAGGCTAATTACTCATATGATCACTCAACTAATAGTTATTATCTCGTCTCTTCAATATACATACTTTAATCATTTCCATTATTTTTTTATGACAAAGGAAACCCGCAGCCGCTATCCTTTGGGTGCGCACAGGGTAAAACCATCACTCCTATGCAATAGCTCGCAAACCACATAGGAGAGGTAATCCGCACTAGGCAAGTCTGGTGCGACGAGCTCGACCCAGAAGGCAAACCCCTTGCTTTCGCTGGCAAGGGGTTTCGAACCTGAGACCTCCAACATGGAAGTCCCAAGCTCAAACCACTGGGCCAACCTAAATAATCATTTCCATTATATACTACAATATACAAGCGATCGAGGCTAATTACTCTTATGATCACTCAACTTATAGTTATTATCTCAGAAAGTCACGTTCTATCAGGTCCAAAGCTATTAACACTAACCTGAGTCTCCACCTTTAGCATTTCTATCCTGAATCACAGGATCATGCTTCAATTGCTCCGAATTCATCGATCCATGTCCCTTAAACACGACGAAAAGAATTATGAGATCATAGCCAATATAACATCCAAAATACTAGGAAAGAACATTCTATTTAAGTTTAGCATTACCTTTTGTCAAAAAGACATCATCACTAAAATTAATAGTACAAACCAAACAGAATATAGCAACTTCTGCTTTTCCTATTCTATTCTATTCTTGTCTAAAAAAGATTCTATCAAAAAAAAAAAACTCAAAATTCA
Organism: Solanum gracilifrons; assembly: GCA_029582605.1. Classification (NCBI taxonomy): domain Eukaryota; kingdom Viridiplantae; phylum Streptophyta; class Magnoliopsida; order Solanales; family Solanaceae; genus Solanum; species Solanum gracilifrons. The sequence continues at coordinate 5,463 of JAJOOH010000238.1, read as the reverse complement.
AAATTTAAGCTAAAATTCCACAATTCTTAAAGGGAATCAAGAAAACAATATTCTCAAAGCCCCACTCTTTTCACTTTTTTTATTTTATTTTTTTCCCCAATTTTTTTAACCTAAAACAACAAAATATCAAGAAAAATATAAACTTGAAGGAAAAAAAATCCTTTTTCCTTAAACAACAATCAAATGTTACAAATATATGAAAAAAATCATAAAATACCATTATTCATTACAAAAATTATAAAATTTCATTAAAAAAAAAAGAATGATACCTTGGAAGGAGGAGGGAAAATGGAACCAAAAATTGAAGAAGATGAAGAAGCTGAAGTTTCTTTAGAACCAAAAAGATCAGAAGTAAATGAAGAACTGCTAGTTTTTTTTGTTCCTTCCATTTTATTTTATTTTAATTTTTTTTTTCTTCTTCAACAACAAAATAAAATAAACTCTGGTTGAAATTTGAGGAGATTCAAGTGAGTTTTTATAGGAAAAAGCACTGTCAAAAAAAAAAGGATCAGATAAAACTAAAAAGGCCCACAGCTTTTTAATTTCTCCAGAAAAAAAAAAAACAGAGGAAAAAGGGAAAGAATAAAGGAAGAGAGAGAGAGAGACACGTGAAAAGATGGGTAACGCAATTTTAATTTTAAATTTTAATTGTAGTAATAAGAAAAGAAAAAGTAATTAAATAATCTATATATTATAATTTATGTAATATAATTTGGGTGACACGAAATATAAAAGAATGAAAGAGTTTTATGTTATAGATATATTTGTATTATAATGACAGTTTATTATGTAAAAATTATTTATATAAAACCTCTACATGATAAAATATATGTCAAATACTTTCTTTTACTAATTATTACTATTTGTTTATATTTTTAGAAATAAATTTTCATTTTTATTTGTCAATTTTAATAAATGAATAATTTTTTTCTTTCATGTATCAATTAATATGAATACGATAATTAATAAAATATTAATATCAATCATTATTTTTTTTAAAATTATATAAAATCAAAATATTCGAAATAATATAGTACGTACTTGAATAAATGACATGACAAATCATCACACTCGATTAATCATTTTATATTATCTGACCAAGCAACAAAAAGTGAGTCTTCTTCTTCATTATCCATCTTGTGCTCTTAGCAAAATTACAAAAATAAAAATAAAAATTGTGTATACGTACAGTGTATGGCTGTTATGACTGACTTTAATTAATTGATTGTTCTATTATTTAGTTGGTGGGAAAAAGACGTGAGACATGTATCATATTAAAAAGAACAACCAAAAAAAAATATTTCAGGATAATCTTACTAGCTTAAAGTTTCTAAAATACGATTAAAAAAATATTAAATAAAAATTGATTCATAATTTCTATAGTAAACAACTCAACATTCAAACTAAAAATGTACCATTTAGTATTTTTGTTGCAAAAATAATCGATTTTATTTTCAAAACTCAAATTTCAAACTCGCTGTAGTTAGGAGGTATTGAGGGAATTATTTATTTTCGATTGTACCCCTGTTTTTTTTTTTATTAAAAAAAAAAAATCAATTTTGTTATTTGTCGGTGAATGAGGTAAACTCCAAGATTAAGTACAATGTCTATTCATCTGATTTTATTGTAAAATCTTCTCAAGATGCAGAGGTTTAATCCTTGATATATAACAGTTTGATTTTTATTTTTCTCTCAAAATGTTTCGAGTAGGACTTTATTATGTGTTTTAACTTTTATATGAAAAATCTTTTCATACTTAGAATTCGAACTTGAATTTTTTGATTAAGATAAAAATAATTTTATTGACTGCACCACATTTTTTTGATATATAATCATATTTGTTCACATGTTGATATGATCGGTCGTTATGTAATGTACAACTTATCATCAACTTGTCATATTGCAAATATGAAACAAAATAGAATTGCCCCCATTTAGATTTAAACAGTGGAAAAATCTGAAATTGGATTATCTTTTCCTAGATTGGATATCGTTTTTTTTTTCTTTACCAAGTCAACAACAAAATTAGTTTTTATTGAAGATTTTAGTTTTTTATTGATTGGTTGGTTGATTATATAAATCTTCATTTGTGCATGAGGTTTCATTTTTAAAATTAAGGATATTGTTTCTTTGACTTAGAATTCATGGATATAGAAGTTGTGTGGATATGTAATTAAGATTTTTTAAGTCAGTGTTTTTTTTAATAAATATGAAGATTTTATAATTTGAGAAAATCATTTTAAAAAATGGGTAAATTACTTTGTGTTGTGTACATAAGAGATAGACAAGACTCAAGAGAAAGCGTGTAAGAAAAGATGAGAAGTGCTATATTGTGTTTATATTGAAGCAAGTGTAGTGATAGAGAGAATTAAGACAAATAATAATATTTAAGTCTTCAACTAATTTACTATATAAAAAAGAGTAATTATATATATATTTGGACTCTTCAACTAATTCGGAGTTACTTGAATTGTTCGAGGTTGTTGGGTTATTGTATCATGGTGGAGACAAGTCAAGAGTGATATTGTCAGATTGGTGTAAATTATACCGCATTGGACTTGAATCTTGATAAAGAGAGCGAGATATCTACGTCTCAGCTTGAATGATAATTTATTCATTTTTATTTATTTCATTTTCAACTATATTTTAATATATTTATGATTTATTACACCAACACATGTCATTACAAATATTTAAATACACATAATTTTCTAAAAGATCGCTGAGATCTAATAATTAAACATTAATAATAACTTTCTTTAATAAAATTTTCTAATGTGATATGAACAATCTTTTTACATTGAGCATATATAAGTTTTTTAGAAAGAAAAATTATGAGTCTTCCTTTTAAAAAAAATTATAAGCTTATGAGTCAAAGTATATATTTTTAAAAAGAGATAAGGGTCTGAAAAATATCTTAATTTTGGCCGAAATTGTTGTTATGATATCAAACTTTAATGAGGACCTATTACCTCCCCTACTATTTAATGCTGAAAAATATATACTTTGACTCATATTGCAAGATCGAAAGTGTATTTACATTCAATTATAGACAAGTGTCTTTAAAACTATCAATAGTTTGAAAATAAAACTAATAATTTACATCAAATTTATGAGTATGTTCAATACTTCTCTCAAAAACTAGTAGCGAGACGGGGACCTTTCTCTCCTAAAGCTACTCATTAGGGAGAGGCAGAATTCGAACCTACGTAGAAAAACTTCAACAGATTTACAGTCTGAACCCCAACACAAGTTATTACCAATTTATTTTTTTTCTCTATAAATAGCTCATCCTTCCTTAAATCACTTCTATAAATTTAACTTTACCATTTTACCGGTAAACATATATAACCGCTCCAACATCCAACAAAATTGACAACGTAACGATTCATCTGTTTCTGAGGATTTTTGATACGTTACACAAACGAATACTTCCAAAAGCCAGTAGAGAATGCAAATTTGAATACAAACTTGACAATGAAAACAAAATTTACGTACTCAAAATAGAAAGTATGATAAATGATACCTTTATATATTTATTTATTAATACGAAGTATCAAAAACATCCCTAAATTTACTAACTGAAATACCATTAAATTCTCATCAAATTTATGGGTGTTTTAAACATTCTTTCGATTTTTATTAAGAACCTCATACTCTTACAAGAGTTTGAAATTATTTGCTATGTCATGTTACATATCGAAGTTATATCTAAAATAGATAAATATTTTTAAGACTATCAATAGTTTGAAAATAAAATTTACTTTAAAGGGGTGTTTTTTTATGGTCTCTTTATATATTTATGACAGGAAAAAGGGTCAAAGATTTAAGGGTCCTACTAAATGGATAAGCCGACAAGAAGCTTGAAGATGACAAAGTGGATCCTACGTTTGAAGATTACGTTACATTGGCAAAATGTTTTTGTATTATTTTATAGTATTTTGATTGAATAAAAGCACAACAACCAAGGATCGCGGCATGATCTACATGTGTCCAAGATTTTGCCACATGTTAAATCACTATCCTTTTAATTTACCATCCCCCACCCCCTTTCGAGATATCTGGATCAACTTTCGTACACGTCGATTAGTTTTATGAAATTTCTATTATTTTTCATGAACAACAAGTATCAGGTAACTTTTATATTCGACAACAAATCGTTCTAGTTATTCCTGCCAATGAAAGAGATTAGGAAGAGAGACGAGCGAGAAGTCTTGAGATCCCAAGAAGAGGCCAAGTCATTGAGTTCATTTAAATGGACCATAACAAGTCTGGCCCAATTATCTGCAGCATACATCCGGCCCAAAGTGTTTTTTCATCCAAAACACAATCCAAGTATAATATACATTCTTATCGTTAATAATCAGACAATTTGCAATAAAGCAAACAACTTATAAGTAGTTTAAAATACCTGTAACAGAAATTTTAATCGAACATTTAGAAACCATTAATTTGGAATGACGCATCCTGTTGACTTGTCTTTTTAAAAAAATTGAACCACTAAACTCCTCATTAATAATACGTATAGAAGAAAATTATTAGTGGTCTATAACTATATAACAATAAGTTGTTTGTCACTAATTTATTATGGAGGAAAGGACTATTTCATGCTTTGTAGCAGTTGAGAATAATTCAAATCCAGTACAATTTGTTACTCTATTACGTAATTAATTTCTTATTTATTTGAGGAAAAAACAAACAAACTTGTGCTATCTAATCTTGCGTATGATAATGAGTTTATAGAAGTTAAATCAAGTCAAAAAGCTCAGTACGATAAGCACTCTAGCTCCGTTTTATATTAGTTGTTAACATTATTAAAAATGGTCGTTCAAAAGTATTTGTCAAGTTACATAATTAAATATAAAATTATTATTGCAACAAATCGGGTATGTACTGGTGAGCCTAGATCTGAAATTTAGGATGATTTGATGTAGTTTCTTAAAAGATGTTTTGGATGAATATGATGCTTGAATTCAAACAAGAAGACGAAGTTAGTTTTTGTATAATATTGTATAGTAATGTATATGAGTGTATAAACACCTCTTATAATTTCATATAATATTTGTATATTGATCTATACTATTGTATATTGAATTTTTTAAACATTGTGATTTTTTTTTGAGAGTTTTGTACAATGTTGTATACCAGACGAAAATTATAACTTAGGCTTATTATGTTATTTTCAAATTATATCTCCTTATTTAGAAGTGAGAGTTGGAAAGGACCAACATTGCATTAAAGTACTTGTACAATGTTGGTCCTTCCATTGCATTAAAGTGCTTGTACATATATAAGTGGGCCCCACCTCCTTCCACTTAAATAATATTCTTCAACCTTATCATGGTAAAAGTTGAATTCATTATCCTTTTCATTTAATTTTATATGCTATTATTTTTTTCTATAAAATCATTATATATGTTTTAATAATTTACTTCCACTTAAATAATATTTTTCAACCTTATC